>WNNJ02003158.1:0-127868 GCA_012934845.2 Pomphorhynchus laevis
AATATGGTTAGATGGCCAGATTCGTATATATGCGGAATTGACGAGGCTTGGAATGTTTTTGAAAGCACACAATATAACTTACTGATATCGCATTCTCCTAAGTTAAAAAACACAGGGAACTTTGTCCTTGGTTTTTCCGGTATCACTCACGCGCGCGTGACCATGCGAGGATTTAATTTCGTTATGGGCAACTATCTTATGAATCTTTCAAACAAATTAGGAATAGATTTACCACTCTCAAGAGGACGAACCGTTGTCAGTTTGAGGAAAAGTTGAGTTCTATGGATTGCAAGGTTCTATTCTCTTACATTCGCAAAATTAGGGGCTCGAATATTCCACTAGTATCTGTGAAGGATGATTCTCAAAGCGAGGTCATGTGTAATAGTGTCATGGAAAACTTATTTGCCCAGAAGTTCTCATCGATGTTTTGCTGTTCACGGACATCGTGTAGTTATGAGTTAGAAAAGGGTTCAGCAGCATTCAATTGTTCTAATCAGTCGTTTTGTGCTGACGATGTTTTGAGCTTCTTTGTAAACTAAAATCAAACACCGCTGCAGGTCCAGACGGACTTCCCTCAATTCTTTTGAAAACAGAAATCCTCAAATATATTCATGTTTTCCGTTTGCTTCAGTTTTTTATTCTCCAATCCCGAATTCCTTCACATTGGAAGGAATCCATTGTAGTTCCAGTGTATAAACAGGGAGATCGACAAGTGTGCAAGAACTATCGCTCACTTGCCTTGACATGTATTATTTAAGTTGCTTGAAAAGCTAATAGTCAAAAACATATCTTCTGATTTGGAATGCAACAATAAACTCACTGACTCACACCACGGTTTCAGACCAAATAGATCAACAATAAGTAGCATTTTGGTTTCTTCCAACTCATGACAGTCTTCATTAGAGGAACGAGTTCAATCGGATATAATTGTCGTAGATATCTCTCATGCTTTCTAGTCAGTTCCGCATGATCGTCTTTTTTACAAATTGAGGTCACTTAGTGTTTGTCCAATGGATGTCGCCTGGATTGCAAATTATTTAATTTTACGCTCTTTCAGATTACGTGTATGTGCAGATATGTCCACCTCATTCGCTATTCATTCTGGCGTTCCACAGGGTGCTGTTATCTCATCACTTCTTTTTATTGTCTATATCAATGATCTCCCATCTGTAATTCGTTCTGATGTCGTTATGTATGCTGACGATGTCAAGATATGGCGGCGTATTAGAGATGGGAAGGACATTAAGATCCTTTAAGATGATCTGATATGTCTATAAAAATGGGAGTCGGAAAATGGTTTGAGGGTTAACCCCTCTAAATGTGCGCACATGCCCATTGATTCTTAACTCAACAAATCGTATATATAGGTTCGATTCAGATAAGCCAAGTAAGTGAAATTAATGATCTTGGTGTGATGATGACCAGTAGCTTAAAAACTAATGTGCACACTAGATATATTTGTAATCGAAGCTATCGTATTTTATGGATGTTTTTTTTCAAGTCTTTTGATCGGATAATAATAATAAAAATTTATTTAATGTAGCAAATGCGTACAAGCTGCACGCTTACAAGTCCACAAACAAAAATGAAAAAGTCAAGCAGATATATTGTTTAAATGGGATCGGATTTGTCGTTTGAAGCACGGCAGGAAAGTTGATTGACGTATATGAATAGGGAGATGGTTCCACTATAGAGGAGCAGCCACCAGGAAGGAGCGGAGTCCAAAGGAAGTAGAGTAGTTTGGGACATGTAAAAGAAGGGAATTACAGGAACGCAAGGAACAGTAAACAGGACGAGAATTATCAAGAAAAGGAAGGTTGAGAAATGAAGGGGTATGAAGAGTTACAAGGCGGAAAGCAACGATAAGAAGACGAATTTGAACACGACAATAAATTGTAGGCAAATCGAGAAAAGCAGGATGGTAGGATGTATGATCAAAACGACGAAGACGGAGGAGAAATCGGACGGCTGCGTTGACGATACGTTGTAGGGGAAGAAGAGTGGATTTAGGTGAGTTGGAAAATAGACTAAGACAGTAATCGAGTCTAGAAAAAAGGAGAGATAATATGAGAGTCATACAAGAGGGGAGATCGATCAATCTACGAACTTGACTGAGGTTGCGGAGTATCAAGGTAGATGAGCGTACTTTATCTCTAACGAAAGGTTTAAGTGAAAGTCGGTTGTCGAAATGATAGCCTAGGAAAACGAGATTATCAACGATAGGAATAATTGTAGAATTTAATGATACGGATGGAGGTTCTAAGCCGAGGCGTCGAGGTAGGATCCACATAATTTTGGATTTATCAGGATTCAGAGAAAGGCGAATGGAAGAAAGATGATTGGAAATTAAGACAATACAGTCGGAAGCAGAAACACTAAGATCGTGAATATGATAAACAGGTGCATGAACATAGATAAGAATGTCATCAGCATATTGCATAATATGGACGTTAAATTTATGAAAAATCGAATACAAATCTCCGAGAAAAAGTGTGAAAAGCATAGGGCCTAATACGAAGCCTTGTGGAACACCGGACGGAATGGACGAAGGATGGGAGAGAAAAGAGTTAGAATAGACGCGAAATGTACGGTTTGATAGATATAAAGAAAACCATGATACAGTGGGTAAAGAGAAGCCATAATCATGACGAAGGCGACGGAGAAGAATCGAAAAAATCGACGATGTCAAAAGCAGATGATAGATCAAGAGAAACTATGACACTACATAATTTAGGATCGCGCGATATGAGTAAGTCGTTAAAACTTTAAAACATGCAATTTTGGTAGAGTAATTAGAGCGAAAAACGGCTTGGAAGAGAGGAAATAAGTTAGATGAAAAGAGATATGTATTAACTTGCTTAAGAACGAGACGCTCAAGGAGTTTAGAGAGGGTTGGGAGAAGTGAAATAGGACGATACGAAGATGGTAGTGAGGAGTCGAGAGATTGACTTTTGATGAGAGGACAAACAATGGCGCGTTTCTAGATGGAAGGAAATGTACGGCTACGGATGGACGAGTTGAACAATGTGGTTAGGAAGGGTGAGATAGAGGAGCCGATATTTTTAAGCAAGTGAGTTGGAATTGGGTCAGAAGGAGAGGTTTTATTAGGTAATGACAGCAGAACCGAAGAAACTTCATCAGACGAAACGGGAAGAAGGTGGAATAGTTCTGGGAGGGAAGTATTTAAAGAGAAGAGTGGGTACAAGGGGTCTATGGGTAGTAGGGAAAGTAAATTAGATAGCTTAGTTTGTAGATAAGAAGAAAATTCATCAGGATTTATATTACAATGGGTAGATGATCGTGAAAGAATTGAGTTTAAAATTTTTAATGAGATTTAGAGTTGGAAGATGACTCGAGTTGATTTCGCCAAAAGAGAGTACGTTTAGTACGTATAAGAATGAGATGTGAACGACGAAGAGGAAAGTAGGAATCACGAAAATTTGGAGGGATTGAGCTGGGAGAACGTTTAAGAAAGCGTTTATACAAACAAAAGAGTGACGGAGTCGACGCTTAGAAAGATTACAGTCAGAATCGAACCAGGGAGCATGGCGCAAGCGCTGGGAATATCGAAGTCGACTAGGCAGAAGGTTATTGAGGATCGACGTAAGTTCAGAATCAAACAGAATGCAGAGATCATCGGGAGAGAGATAGTTAAGAGGAAGTGAAAATAGTGCTAGGTGAGCCCTGAAACGGGCCCAGCATCTGTCATTGAAAGGGAAAACCCTGGTGCGCCTCTGGGGCACTTGGGCTATCTCGGGATTAGTCTTCTTTTCTAGAGGATGTCCCCCTGAGCAAAGGCTAAGGTTTCTCAAGCTCTTCGTCTCTCGTTTACCCATCATAGTCTGCCTCGATTGGACTCTTCGGGGGGTTGAAAGACCCCAGATGGTTTAGTTGGAAGGCGGCGTGTTGGATTGGCTGGAGGGCTTAGATCTCAGTGGACCTGAGGTCATAAATTGGAGGACTAAACAGAGCGAAAAGCGTAGAATATCTGACACATCTGTTTTTCTTTTTTTCTTTTTTCTTGTTAATGACACTTGTATCCCTAAGTACAAATTTTGTTTAAGAAAATTTTTATTTATTTATTTAGATTGTAAGCAATATTGTATTGTAATTATTTTGTACACATTAGTGATTAAAAATAGTAGATTATTATCGATCGGGTAAAAAATTGCAATGCAATTTATTATTATGTAGACAACGTTACGAGCATAGCTCATAGTTGCTGACAAATCGATAGTCAAAATAAAAGAAAAAGAGAAAAACAAAAACAAATCAGTCAACAATTTAAAATAATCTGTCCTTTAAAGAGCTCACGAGTTGCCGCATTTACAATAACATCGCTTATACGATTCCATGAATTTATTATTCGTTGTCCAAATTGAATCGTCCTAGAATGTACTATTCGTTGGCGACTAAGATAAAAAGAGTGACCTCGCAAAGCTCGAGTTGATCGAATGTTGAAGAGCCCACGCAACACATGGTGTTCATTGTGAAATATTTCCCATACAAGACACAGGTCCCGCGAGTCACGAATATCACATAATGACTGCATATTTAAAGACCGAAGACGGTCCTCGTAAGTAAGTTCTCTCAAAGAATGTACTAACTTTGTTGCCCTACGTAGCACCTTCTCAAATCGAGTAATCTCATCTGTGGTTCGAGGGTATGAGCATTAAGAAGCATGTAACAAATGGCTTAGTACAAAAGCGTTTGCAAGAACTCTAAAAGAACGTGGACTCACATAGCTGAATGATCGGCGAAGGAAACCAACCATACGCATGGCCTTCGAACAAATGTACTCAGTATTTTGGCGAGTGGAGAAATCATCCGTTATCAATACGCCAAGATCTTTATAGCTCGAAACCAATTTAATCACTCGATCCCCGAGATGATATATCGGCACTGGAACAATATTACGTGATCGAATGTGCATGCAAGTGCACTTCGAGGCATTAACAGACAGACCATTAGAACGTACCCACTTAAGAACCGTGTCAATATCTGATTGCAGAATGTTACGATCATAATCCGACTTGATGGCTCTCCTAATTTTTAAATCGTCTGCAAATAATAATGAATGCGAACTTATTACACTGGGGAGATCGTTGATGAAAATACAAAACAGCAGAGGACCCAATACAGACCCTTGCGGGACACCGGCATTAACTAGATAATGCTCGGAAAGGGTACCGTGAATGGCGACCTGGTATGTGCGACTAGAAAGAAAGTTGGATATCCAACGAATGATAATTTGATTGATGTTTAATGCACTCATCTTCATAATCAACTTATCATGGGGTACAAGATCAAATGCTTTAAAGAAGTCAAAAAATATGACATCTACAGCATACCCCTCATCCACTATGGAACCCCAACTTTCCTGTGCCAATAAAAGGTTGGTTACTGTGGAACAGCTTTTACTGAATCCGTGCTGATTAGCAGAAATAACCTGTATGATTCTAGGTAGTTACTGATTATCCGATAAAGTAATCTCTCTAATAAAGACACGATACAGAGGTTAAACTAACCGGTCGGTAGTTATCTACACATGATCGATCACCTTTCTTATGATGCGGCTTTATAATAGAGCGTTTCCATGCATTCGGGACTATACCGTAATATAATGATGCTATAAATATCTTATATAAAGGCGCAGCAATGACATCATGAAGATTCTTCAGATATATTGAGGGAAGTAAATCTGGGCAAATCGAGCCCGACGGTTTCAGTCGTCTTAACTCTTTTATAACATATTATACTGTAAACAAGTGAAGAATATCAAAAATTGACGGATTAATACGAGTAATTTCATTACGAAGAGAAGTAGTAGCTGATACGAGAAATTTACGACCAAATGCAGTAGCAATATCGAAATGATCTACTAGAATGCGTCCATTGTTTCCAATGATAGAGCTAGAAGGTCGAACATTACTTTATAAAATTTGCATATTTAAATAATATGTTAGGATTGTTGGGTGAGTTTCCTATCAGTACTTGTTCAAATTGCCGCTTTTTAAGTCTCTTGAGATATGTGAAATGATTCCGACACTTTTTAAATGACCTATAATCAGTTTCTCCATTCCTATACCTTACGAATTTTTGCTTCTTGGATCTCAATGGCTCCTGAAGCTCCTTATCAAACCAAGGATTTGTGCGTGCATGGGCAGTTGCTACCTTACGAGGTGATAAACGTAGAATGAGCGATATCATTAGAGTTTCAAATTGTTGCCAATATGATTCAACTCCAAAAATCAATGGATCATACCAATTTGTATCGAGAAGGGATTGACGTACTAAACTGAAATTGGTTTTGAAACATTGTACTGGCATAAATGAAGACTCAGATTGTGATACTATATTAGATAAGTTTGTATTAATGCGAATAACAGAATGATCAGAGCTGCCTAAGGGATCCAAATATGTTATACCAGTGACTAAATATTTATCGGAAGTAAGACAAATATCAAGCAAAGATTGATGGTCTCCAGAGGAACGAGTAAACATTGAGACATGTTGCGTTAGATTAAGAAAATTGATAGTATCAAGGAATGCTGATGAATAATTATTGTTATTTAAGCATATGTAGTTAGTCCAGTCTATAGAAGGCATATTTAGATCGTCCACTACTACATTACTACGGGATCCAAACTTTAATAATGTATCAACTATGGAACAAACATCCATTCTTGGACTACGATATATAAGACCAATAGTAACTAGCACATGACCGGACAGTAATATATCGACCCATAGTGTTTCTGTACCACCTTCAGACTTGGCACTTAAGGTCATAAACGCTACTTTATTATGTAAATATAAAATTACCCCACCTCCTCTCTTTCCGGCCCTATCGACACGATAAGAAGAATAATTAGCTATTTCAATCTCGTGATCAGATATATCGGAGTGAAGCCAGCTTTCTGTTATTGCGATTAACAAGGGCTGGGAATATTGAATACGTTGTTTCAATTCGCAAATTTTATTAAGAAGACTGCGTGCGTTAGTATACAAGATCACAGAACTAGAGCCTATTGAAGCACATGTGTTATTTCCCTTACTGTTAGCACTATTGGATTTCGCCAGAGCAGACCACAACGGTGATTGATGATAAACAATGTCATCTAAGTAATCACATGTATTTGTAATGGGTATGTTGGATAAGCTATCTCTTAAAATGATGATCGTGATATCTGAAAGCGAAATGTGTATATGTGACGCAACCTTACGAAATAATATACAAGGAACGTCATCGGGCCCTAAACTATTTTTAACCAGATGACTCAAAAATATATTAAGAACATAGATTAGATCAAAAAGGACATTAGATATATGATAAGTCACATAAATACTTGGTAAGAATATTAGAGATGAAGAAATGGTAAATAGATTTCCCTCACCATCGATCAGATAGTTGACTGACGTGAGGATCTTTTACGTTTGCTAAATAGTTGTAAAATTTGTTTTTGATCAACATAAGGCGAGGAACATGTCATCAATAAATTAATGCTTCATCTGACGTTTAAGAGATACAATTTATTACCACCTTATGCCCTATAAAACTAATATTGATGATAATGAAGGTATATATTTAGATATCATTAGTTGGCTCTTTCTCCGAGAAAGAAAAATAGTATTATTTTTGAATTTTGGCAATGCGATTAGCCTCTTAGTGTTTTCTGAGAAGGGCAATCGCATTTAGGAAATACAAAAAACTATTTTTCTCATTTTTCTCGGAGAAAGAGCCAACTTATGATCACATTCTCTCCGAACGCAATTTTAAAAGATATTTAAATATGAACATTAAATGAACATCAATTTTATCAATTGTTTATTTATATTGTAAATATAACATATTTAAATGTATAAGAAACATTTGAATTTTAATAGATTAAATACTTCATGAGTATGCATTTGGCCGTATTACTACGTTGGTTCGAGATATGGGATCTGGAACCGATAACATGTCAGTTCTTGATGATCTCTAATCATCGTTGTGATACGAAATATATTATTTATTAGTCTATTGATAAAACATGATTTTTATTTCAAATTTTTTTACTTAAAAAATATAATGTATTTATTTATACAAATACATGCCAAATCCAAAAGGCTTTTCAGGCAGGGTCCAAAAAATAAAAAAATAGTAAATCAACGGAGCTGTGAATATCGTAACTAAAAAGGATATTTCAGCAGAGGTGCTGATTTGCGTCATTGTTCATCTATCCACTTGCACCATAGTGATTTAAACGTGATCAAGCTGCGGGCAGCAACGACTTCCTCTGGTCGTGAATTCTACACGCAACCTACCTATCCAACTAGTGATTACTCAATTCTTCACTCTTTTCACTTCCTCTTAATTATATCTCTCCCGGTGATCTCTTCATTCTGTTTGATTATGAACTTACAAACGTCCTTATTACCCTTCCGCCTATTCGACTACGACGTTTTCAGCAGTCGCGCCATGCTCCCTAGTTCAATTCAGACTGTAGTATTTCTAAAAATGATACAAATTTATTTAATGTGGCAAATGCGTACAAGCTGCACGCTTACAAGTCCACAAACAAAAACGAAAAAGTCAAACAGATAAATTGTTTAAATGGGATAGGATTTGTCGTTTGAAGCACGACAGGAAAGTTGATTGGCGAATATGAATGGGCAGATGGTTCCACGATAGAGGAGCATCCACAATGAAGGAGCGGAGTCCAAAGGAGGTAAAGTAGTTTGGGACATGTAAAAGAAGGGAATTACAGGAACGCAAGGAACAGTAAACAGGACGAGAATTATCAAGAAAAGGAAGGTTGCGAAATGAAGGGGTGTGAAGAGTTACAAGGCGGAAAGCAACGATAAGAAGACGAATTTGAACACGACAATAAATTGTAGGCAAATCGAGAGAAGCAAGATGGTAGGATGTATGATCAAAACGACGAAGACGGAGGAGAATTCGGACGGCTGCGTTGAAGATGCGTTGTATGGGAAGAAGAGTGGATTTAGGTGAGTTGGAAAATAGACTAAGACAATAATCGATTCTAGAAAAAAGGAGAGAAGATATTAGAGTCATACAAGAAGGGAAATCGATCAATCTACGAACTTGACTGAGGTTGCGGAGTATCAAGGTAGATGAGCGTACTTTATCTCTAACGAAAGGTTTAAGTGAAAGTCGGTTGTCAAAATGGAAGCCTAAGAAAACGAGATTATCAACGATAGGAATAATTGTAGAATTTAATGATACGGAGGGAGGTTCGAAGCCGAGGCGTTGAGGTAGGATCCACATAATTTTGGATTTATCAGGATTCAGAGAAATGCAAAGGGAAGTTTAGCCTCGATTTGCCCTCGGAATTCCTCGTCGATCAGCTTGGTAGCAGCCGCGCACGCCGAGATACCATTAGATGGCGTCTTAGGCGTGATCGGCCACGCATCCAAGAGATCTTCAAGTGTGATATCCTCTTCCAATGGGTCAATATCATAGAGAGTAAGCTTCAACCTATTTTGAAGCTGCACATCCTCGGATCATATCATTGAATTTGAGAGATGTTTCCTTTTCATTTCCTCAAATACAATTTTAATGCCCTTTGAAGCAATCCACTTGGAAGCTCCTGCTTTCCAAGACCGAAAGGTGGTCTTCCTTATGGATGACCAGCATTCTTTTGAAAAAGTCTTGTGGGACAGCAGCTTTCTTGCATTACACTTCAACGACTCTTTATCGATTTGATCTTGGTCGGCACATGAGAAACCTCCTCCGATCGGACGGATTAGGATCAGCTCTTAATCCCCAGAGTAGTTTCCTCTTGTGTAAAGCGTTAGGATTGTATTATGGCAATGGTGGTCGTTTTGTCCGCAGGTGTTTATTTGCTGAATTAGTTTATTTGCTGAATTAGATCCGTATTAGTTTATCAGCATTCACTTTCGGATTTGCCTTTTTCTGCAAAATAAATTTGTATAAATGCTTATTTCTCCATTTTAGATATGATTATCATCGGTCTCAGTTATTAAAAGTCCTACTCGATAGTTCAAACTAGAAAAGGTTTAGTTCGAGTTTGAACTAAGGGATGCCATGGAAGAGTATCATCTACGATTTAGCAGAGTTTAAAATAAGATTGGGCCGGGTTAATTAGTCTTTTAATCCTAAAAAGAATCGGTTGATGTCCGAGACTACGTGTTTCAACCTACGTCTAAAAAATAGGGCTGTTCTATCATCAGTGTATACCACTAGACGTTGTCCGCATTTAAATATTTTAAAGAGTTCAATGGAGGCGGCAAGATATAAGATAGGAGAAAGTAAGGAGCCTTGAGGCACACCCGTAATAGGGTAGAACTGACGCGCATCAGGGTCGTCTTCATAATAGAATCGCTTGGAGTACAGCAGCATCTCCACCCTGTTAACAATTCTCGCAGGCAACCCGAGGGACCTGAACGAATAGATAACAAAAGGAATGAAGATGCGGTCAAATGCAGCAGAAAAATCAAGGAAAACAGCAACAGCAAGTTGATGACTATTATCCTGACAAAACTGATGCACTTCACCTACCGCTGAATGAACCGAGGGACCTTTGAAGAACCCATGGAAACCTGGAGAGATTAAATTTCGCCTATTCAGATGATCGCGGATTCTATGCGCAAGCGCTTTTTCGTAGATCGACACGAGGGAATTTTGAATCGAAATGGGCCGCAGGTCTTTAGATTAAGTGACCGGAAACTTTTTCAGAATAAAAATTCGTCTACTAATGTTGATGCCGGCCACATCAGATGGGGCGGCTAATAGCATTGTGACGGCCACTTCTCTTCTTTGTTTTGCTGTGTAAAGCTGACAGACACGAGAAGAGAGTGGAGCGACAGATTTGGAGGTGCCCGGAAGATTCCCCCAGGAGTTAAGAATATCTGTGACAGATAAAACCCTACTCCTGAAGTCTCCCCAAGGTAGGATTTGCTGAGGTGATTGAGTGGCTTCATAATTATGTAGGGATAGTGACTCCTCCAAAACTTTGTCAAGACCTATATTTCCAATCCAACCAAATGCCATATCCTTCCAACAGACAAGCTTCTCCTTCTTGAATATCTTCCAGAAGGAAGACTGGGCTGGATTAAAGGAAGCAATGCTTGCCGAATGCATTTCATATTTTACAACTGGTATTTGTCACAAACAAATATTTTTTTATTTTTAATTAATTAAAATATACAAATTAAAACAAAATCAAAAACCGGAAGGTGATTGTCATTAGATAAGAATCGTCGTTAAATTGTTATCATAGTGATATATAAATTATCACAATATCGAATATTATCATATAAACTTATATTACTTATTATATAATTTAGGTGTTCTCTAGTATAACTAGAGTGAATTTTGGGTCTGCAAAAGTTTGCTACTTATTGACTCTTCATAATGAAGTATCGTTTGTTTTCGGAAAGTTTTCTTTGAGAAAAATAAAAAATAATTATTTTCTAAAAATAATTTATGTCATGGAGAAATAAAAAATTTTTATTTATTTTTTACAATTTATATTTAAATTTTATCGTATATTCGTCATTACTTTATCGATTTCGATGAATTTATGAGAGTGAATTTAATAATGATTTTCCGGCTATATATGAGGTTTAAATGCATGCTTTATCTATAGATGTCAGTATTTAATCACCATTATGTAAAAGCTGAAACAAAAAGTAAATTGAGAACATCATCGTACAAAACTGTAGAAACTGTAGTTTAATATTTACAACTATAATAATTAACAAAAATATCACCCGACAATAATTTCAAAAAATTATTGTTTTTTAAATTTTAAATTTTTAACTTATTTAATAAAAATATTTTTTCAAGAACCTTGATAAATCGCAAGAAACCACTTAATAAATAAAAATGCTCTCATGTGCTGTATAAAAAACAACAAAATTGTTCAGCGAGCTTTCTCACCAGCGACACTACACCAAAAAATCATTTAACAAATTAATAAATACATAAAAAATTATATTTTGTAAAATAAATTCTTTTGCTTTGATAATTTATAACAACAAAACACTCAATATAAAATAGTGAAAATTTAAAATTTTTTAATTAATTTTAAATTATTAAAATTCAAATTATTCTTAAACGATGCTAACGGAATCTTAATATTTTAATATGCATTTCACCACTCTATTATCAAAAGATTGGTTTAAACAATATGGCACAATGTCAAAATTTTGAGACAAAAATATGCTTTAATTAAAAAATGTTTTTCAATGAACGGCTCCTGATTGTTGCCGTTCAATAAGGAAACGTTGCGTGCATGCCCGAGGCAGCACACGACAATCACCTTCCGGTTTTTGATTTTATTTAAAATTGTATATTTTAATTAATTAAAAATAAAAAATTATTTTTTTGTGACAAATACCAGTTGTAAAATATGAAATGCATTCGGCAAGCATTTATACAAATAATGCTACAATTCCTGAAAGCTTATTATTTCAAGTTGCTAAATTATAATTTTTAAATAAAAATCTATTTTTTATAATTTTCGTAAATTTTGAACTACTCAGTACAAAAGCGTCAGAGATAAAAAAAATCTTAATAGTAAACTTTACTGTATTTTGTTCTTATATACGTAATATAAAAAAGGTAAAAAGGTGTTTAATAAATCACTCTCTTGTTATTATTTTCATAACAATATGAGGAAATGTATTAATAATATTAAGGGCAGTTTAGCGGCTTGGATGAAAAGAGTTATTCACAATCGAGCAGCAAGTTGTGCAACACTCGTAAATTCATATTCACTCTGCAATGCAGATGTAACTAGTCAGTATGATCTACTGTTAATTATAAAATCCAAGGGCAAAGAATCGGTAAGGTGTAGTAATGCCATATAAGGATTACATACACTCACTATTGGTATTTGTCACAAAATATTTTTTATTTTTAGTTAAATTTTTGCTCTGGATATTTGAACATTATGACATGTTGATATTTTAATCCAAACTTAGTAAATAGAACGTCAAATACTTATTAAAATGTAAATTCCCTATATTTTCCATCAAAGAAATTATTCATATTTTAATAACTTAAAATTAATTATACTTACTTTTAATCGATATTAAATTGACATTTATTATAAAATTAATTGGATTTAAAGTGAAGAAAATAACGTTATATTGTTAAATAAACAGAAGTTGATCATTTATAAATATGAACATATAAGTGTTTAATAAAAATAGTATATGGCAACTGTTTAATTTTAAGCAACCTTTTCAATTTAAAACACTATGACTGAATACAGTTCGTGAATAGTAAATATCGATACAGAGGATAACGGGGGTTAAAGAAGAAATAACAAATCTTATTAAATAAAAATAAAATCAATATCTTCTAAAAATGGGTATCGTTATATTTATTTTTGTAATAGGTACAACATTTCCTCCGTGCATTGAGGAATAATTTTTGAAATATTGCCCAACTTACAATTCAACATTACAAATTGATGAAAGTAGTTGTGGGCAATGACTACAAGAGATTAGTATCCGCATTTTCTATAATTCTTGAACATCGATATTTTCAGATATAATAAAAGTAGAATATTTTTTTGCAAATCATATAATAATGAAACCGTTGTGTCTAAAGGAAACACTGCAGACCTTATCAATATTCCTGTGATGAACAGGACAAAATATCAAGAACAAAAGTAACATGATTAAAATTTTAAAATGATCATTCATCAAATCATTCTAGTAACATTCTATCATATCAATTTTATCATTGATATTATTATGTACTATTTTCAAGAAGCTGAAGTTAGCGGGACAATCGATCGGAGTGAATGTACGACAATAATGAGATGATATTTTCGGCCATAAAATTGGATAGGTTTCAGCATTGCTATAAGGTTTGACTGGATTATGTTATTCGTTCTCTACATAATATAAAAATTAGCGGTTGGCAAAATCGTTCAAATTAACGAATCCAGTGGATTAAATATGGTATAATGTAGTAGATAGAGTGATGGTGGCATTGATTTCTCTGGTATACTCGATGAAATTGGAGAATTAATAAAATAACTTGTTGATAGTAGTTGTGTTGCTTATAAATAAGATAAAAATATTGGAATTTTGTGCTAAAGATGAGAAATAAATATTCATTCGATTAATTCTAAAGCAAATAAATTACGTCATTCACATTGACTCATTTAACTAACATTCACACTAACTGTTTTAACTCACATTCACACTGACGACACAGTTAATCATTGTCATATCCAAATTGTAGTTTACCCTACAGCTAGGATATTTGTCATACCCAAGCAGTAGTTTTCGAAATATTATATTTTTAGTCGATATTTTTTTACATTAATATATGAGTTTGCACAAAAATAGAGTAGTTGAATAACATAAAGCAGTTCTTGGAAATTTTTATAAACGAAATAAGAAAAACGTTGGTGTTTATAAATTGTAAAAAATACTAGGGTTTCGATACTTTGAGTAATATTACTTTTAATAATTAACTAATTAACGAAACCTTAACGAATTACTGTTAAAGGATAGTAAAAAATAAATACTATTATTTAATTAAAACACAGTAAGATTATTGCAGAACTGGATAATTACACAAAAAATGCCTTAATTCATGCATCAGAAAAAGGCGCATCAACCTGGCTATCTTCAAGGATTAGCGAAGATAGGCAGTATTGTCTAAATAATCATCAGTTTTATGATGGGCTTGTTGCTAGATATGGATGGCAATTAAAAGACGCTGACAAAATGTGTTTGTGGAGAACTTAACAACGTATCGCACACACTATCTTGCAAAACAGTAGGCTTTACAATTGTTCGACATAATGTGATGCGCGACATTATAGCAGGTATGTTATCTGCAACATGTAAGGCTATTGAAATTGAGCCGGTCCTACTTCCTGTTGAGTCTTCTTACAAATTTGATAGAATAACAACGTGTAAGGATATGAATGCACGCCTTGATGTTGCATGCAGTGGTTTATACGGGGATTCGACAGAGCGGTCTTTTCTAGGCATTTGCAAACAATTTTGAAAAAATTTTGGTTTCTAATAAACATACAATCTAAAGTAAATACAATCTAAAGTAAATACAATCTAAAGTAAATGCACAAATTACGCATACATATACATCGACGACAACCATCGACGACAGCCATCGACGACAACCATCGACGACAACTATCGACGACAACCATCGACGACAACAATCGACGGCAACCATCGTTTATGGGAGGACGTAAGAAAACAACTAAGACCGACACCAACTATGGACAACTGCAAGTACAGTGCTCGATACACGACTGCAGCGTCTGGACAACAATCACCTGCGACAAGAATAAGGCTAAAGAAGACTTCGTATGTGGTTTTTGTGCCAACAAACTAATATGCAACCTTTCCAATAAGCACATATCAACATCCAACACGTCAACTCAAACTACCCCCGTCGTTTCTAATGTCCTTTCTCCACCTACCGACCCTGCCACCATATACACTTCCCATTCCATGTCATCTTCACTCCCCGACACCCCACGTCCCGTCCTTCCCGTCTCGTTTCTCAATAACTTGCATCCATCAATCAAAATCACCTCCACCAACCTCCACTATCCTTCCACTCATAACCTTTCCTCACATCGCTTGCCACCCTCTTTAATAATAATACAATAATTTATTTAACGTGGCAAATGCGTGCAAAATGCACGCTTACATGACCACTAACAAAAAAAGAACATTAAAGGTCACAGGTAATTAGTTAATTGTTGAAATAAAATTGGATTTGGCGTTTGAAGTACGGCATAGATGTTGATTGGCGGATATGAATAGGCAGTTGATTCCACAGGAGAGGAGCAGCCACAACGAAGGAGCGGAAGCCAAAAGAGGTAGAGTAGATTGGGACATGTAAAAGAAGGGAATTACGGGAACGCAGAGCACAATACACAGTACGAGAATTGTCGAGAAAAGGAAGGTTGAGAAATGAAGGGGTATGAGAAGTTATAAGGCGATAAGCAATGATAAGAAGACGAATTTGAACACGACAATAAATGGTAGGCAAATCGAGAGAAGCAAGATGGTAGGATGTATGATCAAAACGACGAAGACGGAGGAGAATTCGGACGGCTGCGTTGACGATGCGTTGTAGTGGAAGAAGAGTGGATTTAGGTGAGTTGGAAAATAGACTAAGACAGTAATCAAGTCTTGAGAAAAGAAGAGAAGATATGAGAGTCATACAAGAAGGGAAATCGATCAATCTACGAACTTGACGGAGGTTGCGGAGTATCAAGGTAGATGAGCGTACTTTATCTCTAACGAAAGGTTTAAGTGAAAGTCGGTTGTCAAAATGGAAGCCTAGGAAAACGAGATTATCAACGATAGGAAGAATTGTAGAATTTAATGATACGGAGGGAGGTTCGAAGCCGAAGCGTCGAGGTAGGATCCACATAATTTTGGATTTATCAGGATTCAGAGAAAGGCGAAGGGAAGAAAGATGATTGGAAATTGAGACAAGACAGCTGGAAACAGAAACACTAAGATCATGAATACGATAAGCAGGTGCAGTGAGCATAGATGAGAATGTCATCAGCATATTGCATAACATGGAAGTTAAATTTATGAGAAATCGAAGACAAGTCACCGAGAAGAAGAGAGAAAATCATAGGGCCTAATACGGAGCCTTGTGGAGCACCGGACGGAATGGACGAAGGATGGGAGAGAGAAGAGTTACAATATACGTGAAATGTACGGTTTGACAGATATGAAGAAAACCATGATACAGTGGGTAAAGAGAAGCCATAATCATGACGAAGGCGATGTAGAAGAATCGAGTGATCGACGATGTCAAAAGCAGACGATATATCAAGAGAAACTATGACACTACATAATTTATGATCGCGCGAGATGAGTAAGTCATTATAAACTTTAAGACAGGCAATTTCAGTAGAGTGATTAGAGCGAAAAGCGGCTTGGAAGGGAGGAAACAAGTTAGAGGAAAAGAGATATGTATTAACTTGCTTGAGAACGAGACGCTCAAGGAGTTTAGAGAGGGTTGGGAGAAGTGAGATTGGACGGTACGAAGATAGTAGTGAGGAGTCGAGAGATTGCTTTTTGATGAGAGGACGAACAGTGGCGCATTTCCAGATGGAAGGAAATGTACGGCTACGGATGGACGAGTTGAACAATGTGGTTAGGAAGGGTGAGATAGAGGAGCCGATATTTTTAAGCAAGTGAGTTGGAATTGGGTCAGAAGGAGAGGTTTTATTAGGTAATGACAGCAGAACCGAAGAAACTTCATCAGACGAAACGGGAAGAAGGTGGAATAGTTCTGGGAGAAAAGTATTTGAAGAGAAGAGTGGGTACAAGGGGGCTACGTGTAGTAGGGAAAGTAGATTAGATAGCTTAGTTTGTAGATAAGAAGAAAAATTATCAGGATTTATATTACAAGAAGTAGATGATCGTGAAAGAATTGAGTTTAAGATTTTCCAATGAGATTTAGAGTTGGAAGATGACTCGAGTTGATTTCGCCAAAAGATAGTACGTTTAGTACGTATAAGAATAAGATGTGAACGGCGTAGAGAAAAGTAGGAATCACGGAGATTTGGAGGGAGTGAGTTGGGAGAACGTTTAAGAAAACGATTATACACACGAAAAGAGTGACGGAGTCGACGCTTAGAAAGACTACAGTCAGAATCGAACCAGGGAGCATGGCGCAAGCGCTGAGAGCGTCGGAGTCGACTAGGCAGAAGTTTATTGATAATAGACATAAGTTCAGAATCAAACAGAATGCAGAGATCATCGGGAGAGAGATAGTTAAGAGGAAGTGAAAAGAGTGAAGAATTGAGTAAGGCTGTGCAGAGAATAGGGATATCGAGAAGTTTCCAGGGTCGACTTGGTGTGGATATTGGTGGAGGCGGAGACGGAGGATGGGGACGAGTAAGAGTAAGAGTGACAAGGAAATGATCGGACAAACCAACCAGAGCGACATAGACGACGAATAGCAAGATCGTCGGAGTCACAATGCCAGGATTCGGTAATGCAGAGAATATCGATAGATAATTGATCGAAGATATCAAGGAGCATATCAGCTTTATGAAGAATGGAGCGAGTGTTGAATAGACTAAGACGAAAAGTATGCTTAGGAGCGAGATCGACTAGCGAAGAAGACAAGGGGGAGAGATGGGACGCCATCGAATTTTTGGCCTTGTGTGTACAACGTGAAAATTTCCATTGATTTGACGTATAGATAAGGATGACTCGCCGTTTGTTTCACGTCGATGTTTCTCAATGCGAGCTAAATTGAGCTGGGCAATATCAGAAGGGGAGCGGTCAGGAAAGATACGACTAGTAGAGGGATGGATTATTATCAGGAAGAATGGTTGCTAGGATAGACCTGAAAGCAGATACATCATCATCGAGGCGACATTGAGGAGAAGCAGATTCGGAAACCTTTAAATTAGATATGATAATGCATCGATCGCGCGAAGGAAAACGATTACGTAGTGGTGGACGGAAAGACCTGGTAGCAGTAGAGGCAGAAGAGCAGCTAAACGTGGGAATTACAGGGGTGCTAAGTGAAGATTTTAGATAGTTTGGAGCATGTGTGACAGGAGTGCAGTGTTGAATCGGTTGATCGGAGATGTTACTGGAGATGATTTTGACGGAAGGATGTAAATTATTGATAGGTGATACGGTTGGAGCATGTGTGACAGAAGTGGATTGTTGAATAGGTTGAACGGAGATGTTACTGGAGATAATTTTGACAGAAGGATGTAAATTATTGAGAAGTGATACGGTAGAGGTAGAGTAAGGAGTACGTGAAGAGAAGAAAGAAGTATGAGATGTATTTAGATGTGGGATGAATAGGAAAAATGAGGTACGAGATGAAGGCCTTTACTGTTTGCATTGTTAGGAAGATGAAGATTATGGGAAGTTTTATCCGTAGTTAAAGGAGGAGTGTGTGTGAGAGAAGTTTCAAGAACGGGTTTCATAGATGACGAAGGAGTTAGTAAGCAAACGGATGACGACGATAGATTGGAAGATATGTTGTCGTTTGTTGATGTTCCATGTATAACAGCGGTCTGAGTCGACTGAGAGATATCAAGTTTATTTATTGAGCACAAATCTGTTTTGTTAGCGTTCAGAACGTCTCCACCGTTTGAGTGGCCGTTCTTCATTAGCTTACCTACAAGGGCAGCACAACAGAAGCCGCAGAGGAAATTCCGATTTAAAACGTTGTCCTCGTCAGTGAAAGGAATGGCAACGTGAGTCCAAACATTGCAGTTCTTGTTGTTGCATCCAATTTGCTTTTCGATGTAAGCTTCCTTGACGGACTTGAGTTGCTGGCCGATATTTTTAGTTAGCTTTCTCTTTGCCATAATAAAATGTTAATTAGTTAGTTATAATCAAGAATGTTTAAACTCCGTTAGTCTGCAAGTCGTTAGTTGTAAGTAGCGAGCGGATGTCGTCGATGGTTGTCGATGGTTGTCGATAATTGTCAAGCGGATGGTTGTCGTTAGTTGTCGTCGAAGGTTGTCGTTGGTTGTCTGGAACTGAAATCTGGAACTGAAATCTGGAACTGAAATTGTAATTTGCTAGAACAGTTATAAATTTTCATCTCCTCACGATAAATAACATATTCATCTCATCACGATCTCGCTTTTCTGTTCGACTCTGAAATCATATCCACTCTCGATATTCTCTTGCCCTTCAAGTCTCACCCACACCGTCGCTTGCACCGTGCCCCATGGTTTGACATCCAATGCCTACTCTCAAAGCGTCGACTCCGCCATGCTTTTCGAGTCTATCACCGCTCTCTCAGACGCGATTTCCGCTCGATCACTCCGTCTTTTCGTGATTCCTATCTTGCTCTTCGCCGGTCTCATCTCCACCTACTACGTACCAAATGCAACTCCTTCTGGCAGCATAAAATCATCACTTCATTCAACTCTAAGACTCTCTGGCATACTTTTAACTCAATCCTGGCTCGTTTCTCTACGCCTTGCAACATCAATGCTAATGATTATTCGTCATTTCTCCAGACTAAAGTATCCACGCTGCTCTCTCACACCCTGGTCTTCATCCTATCACACTCTGCCCAGTCTACTCTAATCCTTCCGGAACTCTTTCATCTTCTCCCTGTATCACCTACAGAAGTATCATCTGTCCTCATGTCCTTGCCCAACAAAACCTCACCTGCCGATCCCCTGCCTACCCACATATTAAAATATATATGCTCATCGATATCCCCATTTCTCACAACCTTGTTTAACTCGTCCATCCGCAGTCGTATCTTCCCTTCACACTGGAAATCCGCAATCGTTCGTCCCCTCCTTAAGAAACAATCGCTCGACCCCTCCCTTCCTTCTAGCTATCGCCCCATTTCACTACTCCCTACTCTTTCTAAGCTCTTAGAACGCCTCATCTTAATACAAATCAACGCTTATCTCTCCTCATCCAATCTGTACCCTCCTTTCCAATCCGCTTTCCGCTCTAATCACTCGACAGAAATCGCATGCATAAAAGTGTACAACGACTTACTCATTTCGCGAGACAAGGCTCTATATAGTGTTCTCATCTCCCTCGACCTCTCCTCCGCATTCGATATTGTCGATTACTATGTCCTCCTTTCTCGCCTTCGTTTTGATTACGGATTTTCTTCCTCCTCCGTAGCATGGTTCGCCTCATATCTATCCGACCGTTCCTTTCGCGTCTGTTCTAATTCATCATCTTCCCCTCCCATCCCTATTTTTTGCGGGGTCCCAAAAGGTTCAGTCCTAGGTCCCCTACTTTTCTCTCTTCTGCTTGGCGATCTATCTCCGTTTATCAAACCTTACTCCTTTAACGTCATGCAATACGCGGATGACATCATGAACCCGCACATCACATACACGATATTGACATTTCTGCCTCCAACTGTCTTTCTTCTATCTACAAACGTCTCTCCAATCTCCATCTCGTTCTAAACGCCGAAAAGTCCAAAATAATGTGGATCCTCCCCCGTAAACCAAACATATCTCCTCCCACTGTATCTTTTGCCTCATCGATCATCCCCATAGTCCACAATCTCACTTTCTTAGGCTTCCATTTCGATGATCACCTTTCCCTTAAACCCTTCGTCCGTGACAAGGTCTGCTCGTCTAACTTAATTCTCCGTGACATCCGCCGTATCCGCCCCCTTATCGACTTCCGTTCTTGTATGTCTCTTCTTTCATCGCTTCTTTTCCCCAAAATCGATTACTACCTTAGCCTTTCCGCCAATTCTCCAAAATCCATCATCCTACCACTACAACGCATAATCAACTCCGCCGTTCGAGTGCTCTTTCGTCTCCGTCGCTTCGACCACACATCCACATATTTTGCCCAACTCTCCTGGCCCACCATCCACATCCGCATCAAACTCCGCCTTCTTCTCGTAACTTTTCGTCTCATCGCTGTCGCTCCCCATCGTTCATCAACCTTCCTTTCTTAGACGATACTCGCCCCACCTCGCTATCGCTTCGTTCCTGTCATACCCTCTTACTCCACGTTCCTAATTACTCCAACAACTACGGTCTCCGATCCTTCCTCGTCGCCGCCTCACTCGCCTGGAATCAACTCTCTCTCGACGTCCGCCGCGCTCCCTCCTTTATCACATTCAAACACCTCCTCCGTTCACACCTTCTCGACACCTGATTCACAGTTGTTTTGTTGTGGTCATGTAAGCGTGCGCTGGCACGCATTTGCCACGTTAAAATAAATTTTCTTTGGTCGAACAGGAGTAGAAATCAATATATTGTGGTTCTTAGGACTGTGTTCCGCGAATATGTCAGATAAAGGTGAAGGCCATTTATTAGGAATATTCTCAGGTGTAACTTTATCCTTGTCGTTTGCCATCACAGTGCTGTCATTAAAATTACTCAATACAATTGCTTAATTACTCAATACAATTGCTCAATTAACTCATTTCAAGGAATTTAGAAGATAAATGATAGCTCATAGAGCAAATATAATTTCTCCAATCTGTAATCGGCATGTTTAAGTCACCTACTATTATAATATTACTACAGTAAGCAAATTTAAATAAGTCATCTATTATGAAACTCATACCGAAACACGCACTGCAATGAAATCTAACCGATAATAACCGATTAATGAGTTGGTAGCAAAATGTTAGCCCGTAAAGGATTGTCATAATTTATACCGGCATTAATGGATCAATTGATAGCAATCACAAGGAAGAACTGTACTCAATACAATTGCTTAATTAACTCATGTATTTAAGTCTAATTATTGGATGCTTCAGAAGTGACGAAATGATTCTAAAAGGCTCCACCCAAAGTGGGATGTAATACAAATGTATTTAGTCGCACAACTTGAAAATTCTGAATCGTCAATTCGTTTACCCCACATCTAAACGCGAATTTAAAACTTATTTAAGTGCGTGCAGACATGTAAGTTCACTAGCATCAAGGTCACTTAATAATCTGATAGAACATTTAAGATGATAGGAGTTCTTAAAAGTTTTCTGAAAAGGAGCCTTATCTTTTAGAATTGATAATAACAGTCTAGAGTGATTTCAAATCATCTTAATAGCATGGACAAAAGCTACTATTTTAATGCTTATAGTGACCATTTTAAAATAATTTGCTAGAATTGTTAAAAGGATCGTGAAAAAGTAGTAATGCGATGCGTCCGGGAAATCATTTTTGTGCAGTCTGTCGACCCGGAAATTAAGCCCATACAATTCTTGGATTTTTACACCCAATTATTTAAAAACCGTCTTATTTGAAGATTCGCTTGGTGATCGAATTTGTTATTTTTCATCGTGCTGTAAATAAGTAGACATTAGATTGCATTGTTACAGTTTAATTTGTCAAAATCATTCGATACATTTGAATGGCAATCACGATTCTTACTCCCCATATGAGTGACCAGACTACCAGTTTCAATATCGATCCTAGTGTAAGTTATTTCTATCATAGTTCGTAACATGCGTGAAGAGCTCTCTGCTCATTATAATCAGATGCGGGCAAAATTCGGCCGTTCATTATCCGCATTTATAATTTCCTGTTTTTGCGATTCCAGTGTGGGTATATCTTGCGAATAAAGAGTCGTTTTAATGTCATTAAATGCTTCTCGTCAATCAGAAGTTTGTTTGTTTTCCAAAAAGGATTTATTTTAACGTGGCAAATGCGTGCCAGCGCACGCTTACATGACCACAACAAAACAAAACTGTGAATCAGGTGTCGAGTTTTGAACGGAGGAGGTGTTTGAATGTGATAAAGGAGGGAGCGCGGCGGACGTCGAGAGAGAGTTGATTCCAGACAAGTGAGGCGGCGACGAGGAAGGATCGGAGACCGTAGTTGTTGGAGTAATTAGGAACGTGGAGTAAGAGGGTATGACAGGAACGAAGCGATAGCGAGGTGGGGCGAGTATCGTCTAAGAAAGGAAGGTTGATGAACGATGGGGAGCCGACAGCGATGAGACGAAAAGTAACGAGAAGAAGGCGGAGTTTGATGCGGATGTGGATGGTGGGCCAGGAGAGTTGGGCAAAATATGTGGATGTGTGGTCGAAGCGACGGAGACGAAAGAGCACTCGAACGGCGGTGTTGATTATTCGTTGTAGGGGTAGGATGATGGATTTTGGAGAATTGGCGAAAAGGCTAAGGCAGTAATCGATTTTAGGGAAAAGAAGCGATGAAAGAAGAGACATACAAGAACGGAAGTCGATAAGGGGGCAGATACGGCGGATGTCACGAAGAATTAAGTTAGACGAGCGGACCTTGTCACGGACGAAGGGTTTAAGGGAAAGGTGATCATCGAAATGGAAGCCTAAGAAAGTGAGATTGTGGACCATAGGGATGATCAAGGAGGCAAAAGATACAATGTGAGGAGATATGCTTGGTTTACGGGGAAGGATCCACATTATTTTGGACTTTTCGGCGTTTAGAACGAGATGGAGATTGGAGAGACGTTTGTAGATAGAAGAAAGACAGTTGGAGGCAGAAATGCCAATATCGTGTATGCGATGTGCGGGTGCATGAGCATAGATTAGAATGTCATCGGCGTATTGCATGACCTTAAAGGAGTAAGGTTTGATAAACGGAGATAGATCGCCAAGCAGAAGAGAGAAAAGTAGGGGACCTAGGACTGAACCTTTTGGGACCCCGCAAAAAATAGGGATGGGAGGGGAAGATGATGAATTAGAACAGACGCGAAAGGAACGGTCGGATAGATATGAGGCGAACCATGCTACGGAAGAGGAAGAAAAGCCGTAATCATAACGAAGGCGAGAAAGGAGGACATAGTAATCGACAATATCGAATGCGGAGGAGAGGTCGAGGGAGATGAGAACACTATATAGAGCCTTGTCTCGCGAAATGAGTAAGTCGTTGTACACTTTTATGCATGCGATTTCTGTCGAGTGATTAGAGCGGAAAGCGAATTGGAAAGGATGGTACAGATTGGATGAGGAGAGATAAGCGTTGATTTGTATTAAGATGAGGCGCTCTAAGAGCTTAGAAAGAGTAGGGATTAGTAAAATGGGGCGATAGCTAGAAGGAAGGGAGGGGTCGAGCGATTGTTTCTTAAGGAGGGGACGAACGATTGCGGATTTCCAGTGTGAAGGGAAGATACGACTGCGGATGGACGAGTTAAACAAGGTTGTGAGAAATAGGGATATCGATGAGCATATATATTTAAATATGTGGGTAGGCAGGGGATCGGCAGGTGAGGTTTTGTTGGGCAATGACATGAGGACAGATGATACTTCTGTAGGTGATACAGGGAGAAGATGAAAGAGTTCCGGAAGGATGATATTAGACTGGGCAGAGTGGGATAGGATGAAGACCGGCGTGTGAGAGAGCAGCGTGGATACTTTAGTCTGGAGAAATGACGAATAATCATTAGCATTGATGTTGCAAGGCGTAGAGGAACGAGCCAGGATTGAGTTAAAAGTATGCCAGAGAGTCTTAGAGTTGAATGAAGTGATGATTTTATGCTGCCAGAAGGAGTTGCATTTGGTACGTAGTAGGTGGAGATGAGACCGGCGAAGAGCAAGATAGGAATCACGAAAAGACGGAGTGATCGAGCGGAAATCGCGTCTGAGAGAGCGGTGATAGACTCGAAAAGCATGGCGGAGTCGACGCTTTGAGAGTAGGCATTGGATGTCAAACCATGGGGCACGGTGCAAGCGACGGTGTGGGTGAGACTTGAAGGGCAAGAGAATATCGAGAGTGGATGTGATTTCAGAGTCGAACAGAAAAGCGAGATCGTGATGAGATGAATATGTTATTGTGGGTAATGATAGAGACGATTTGAGTAAGGCAGAGCCGAGAAGGGAGATGTCATGATTTCTATAAGGGCGACGTAGGATTGTAGGTGTGTGAGGAGGGGTGTGGTTGCGAGCGAGATCAAGGGTGATAAGAAAGTGATCGGATAGACCAGGATCAGAGATGGACAGTGAGGTGTGGGCAGCAAAATGATCGGGGATGGCGATGATGTCGAGTGTTCCGCCAAGTATATGTGTGGGGGCAGTGGAGATTAGTTTGTAATTGTAGTTGGATAGAATGTTGATGAAGCGGATGGAATCTGTGGAAGAGGGGCGGTCTAGGCGGATATTGAAGTCGCCTAGAACGAGTGAAGGGATTGAGGACAAAGAACAATGAGAAAGAAGGTCAGCGAGTTCGGTAAAAAATAAGGCTGTAGGAGCTGATGAACCGGGACGGTATACAATGGCGAGATCTAGAGTGATCGGGTTAGAATAACGACAAGTGAGCAATTCAAAAGAGCAAGGACTGAAAGGGGGATTGATTTTGCGAAGAGACGCTGGGTGACGCGCGAATGCGACGATGCCGCCATGATTAGAGGATTTAGAAGGGCATGAGCTGAGGGGGTGGGCGGATTCGACTAGGGAGCAACCGGCAGAGAGCAGACGGCGAATGGAAAGGTCGTCGGAATCTGAGTGCCAGGATTTGGTGAGACAGAAGAGATCGATGGATTGCTTGGTGAATACGTTGAGGATAAGATTGGATTTATTGAGAATAGATCTAGTGTTGAGGAGACCGAGGCGGAAACCGTGTGCTGTGGCGAAAGAGACTAGTGGAGAAGACACCTAGGAGAGATGGTGCGCCATCGAATTTTTGGACGGGTGTGGACAACTTGAAAATTTCCGTCTATGTTTCGGATGGCGAGTGATGTTTCGCCGTTTTCCTCGCGACGGCGTTTTTCGATGCGGGCTGAAGAGATTTGAGCGATTTCGGAAGGGGCGCGATTGAGGAAAATTCGAGTGGTTGAAGATGACATGAGTTTGGATCGTTGAGAGAGGACAGAAGACGCGTGAGAGCGATGCTTGAAAACATTTTTAGGAGAGGGGGTTGGGAAGGATTAGATTGAGAAGATTTGTTTAGACGGATGAATGCGACAGGATAAATGTCCTTGAAAAAGGATGGTTTATCCGCAGGAACAATAGACGAGAGGATGGATCTGAAGGCGGAAACATCGTGGTCCAGACGTGCTTGTGGAGATAAGGAGTTAGAAGGCGTGATATTAGTAACAATGACGCAACGATCGCGAGAAGCAAAGCGCTTCCGTAAAGGAGGACGACTGACGTGAGTGGGTGAGATCACGATAGAAGAGCTGGCAGTTGATGATTTGGAGGGATTTGATTTGATGACGGGAGACATAGAGGATAATGATAATAAAGAGAGTGGCAAGCGATGTGAGGAAAGGTTATGAGTAGAAGGATAGTGGAGGTTGGTGGAGGTGATTTTGATTGATGGATGCGAGTTATTGAGAAACGAGACGGGAAGGACGGGACGTGGGGTGTCGGGGAGTGAAGATGACATGGAATGGGAAGTGTATATGGTGGCAGGGTCGGTGGGTGGAGAAAGGACATTAGAAACGACGGGGGTAGTTTGAATTGACGTGTTGGATGTTGATATGTGCTTATTGGAAAGGTTGCATATTAGTTTGTTGGCACAAAAACCACATACGAAGTCTTCTTTAGCCTTATTCTTGTCGCAGTTGATTGTTGTCCAGACGCTGCAGTCGTGTATCGAGCACTGTACTTGCAGTTGTCCATAGTTGGTGTCGGTCAAACCATCCAAACCGTTTGAATTAGAGTTCACTATTGGTGCATCTGCATGAATTGTCGATGATCCAGCAATAAAAATAGACGCATTGCCAAAACCACATGCAAATTTTCGCTCATCAAGTTTGTCAATCTGACCATGGAAACGATAACGTGATTTAAACGTTACAATTGGTGAAATAGTAGAATTGATAAAGTTATACTTTAACTTTAATAGTTGAAAGAAAATTATTAATGATTGCCGAGAGAAACAATCTGATCTGGGACTGTTGATCTGGAACTGTGATCTATTTATTCTCTCAAATAACTAAGTTACTTAAATTTATTAATTACTTTATAAAATATTATTTTTTTAAATGTCATTTTTTTGTCATTTAGATAAGACATAAATTAACCAAACCTCATATATAGCCGGAAAATCGTTTATTTAATGTACTCTCATAACTATATCGGAATCGCTGAAGTAATGAATAAGATAAAATAAATTTAAAATTACATTTTTTATTTTGTGATTTATATATTTGATATTTTAACATATCGTGTACTAGCATGATTAGCATTCATAATATAAATTTGGAATGCATTGGCTGAGTATAACAAAATATATTAATTTTTTGTTTTGAATTTTATTTTTTCCATATTTTTTTCGGGTACAAATGATTCCTGATTCGTAAGAGGCAATAAATACAAATGTAATAAGCAATTGTATAAAATTTGCAGCTTTAAAAATCAATATTTATACTAAAGACTGAATATACTAATGCTGACGGCTATATATATTTAACTTTCTTTCTCTCGACAATTCTGGTCCTGTGTACTGTGCGCTGCGTTCCCGTAATTCCCTTCTTTTACATGTCCCAAACTACTCTACCTCTTTTGGCATCCGCTCCTTCGTTGCGGTTGCTCCTCTCTCGTGGAATCAGCTGCCCATTCATATCCACCAATCAACATCAATGCCGTGCTTAAACGCCAAATCCAATTCCATTTCAACAATTAACTAATTAATCTGACTTTTGCTGTATTCTTTTTTAGTGGTCATGTAAACGTGCAGTTTGCATGCATTTGCCACGTTGAATAAATTATTGTATTATTATTATAAGAACAATTATTTATCATTTCCGTATTAAAATTACACAGAAATGTTTTCTCGTTTTTTACTGTGCTATGGTACAAGTTTGTACATGTTTTTTACATATTTTTTGAATTACACAATCACATAATTGCTCATGTAATAAAAATAGAAACTCCCAGGTGGTTCAGTCGTAAGGCGGCGTGTTGGATCGGTTGGGGGGGGCTCAGATCCCCATGGATTTGAGGCCTTAAAGCGTTGAGGACTATAGCAGAAGTATGAAGTTATCTAATCTCTGACTGAATTAACTAACTATAATCTCTTTTTGACCTTATTTATGTATTTATTGTTGTATTTTTTAGTAAGAAAATCTTTATAAAAATAGAAACAGCGTAATAATAAAGATTTTTAAAAAAACTATATAACCGATAAAAAATTAGAAAAAGAAACGCAGAAGCAAGAATTTACGTAAAAACAATCTGGTCGTTCCAGTCAGTCATCTTCTCTCAGTCTACGGCCTCAGGTCAAGCGGGATCTGATCCCTTCAGCCAATTGAAACAGCGTGATTCAATTTAAACCGCTTCGAAATTAAACAATAATATGTTAGGGAAATGCTGGCGATTTTTTTAATTATAAAAATTGACTACTGAAAATTTGAAACGGGTTTTGTAAACACTTTTGCTAAAATGGCAGATTTTATTATATTGCCACGCTACTATATAAAAATAGATTTTTTTACGTGACAAATGAAATCATTGCGACAATGAAATCATTTCATCATTGCGACAACGTTTTCATTCCATGCTTGAGCCGATGATTACTCAGTTAAAATTTTCACAATTACCAGTTTCATCATTACTATGTAATTAATTTTTTATTGTTATTTAAGAAAATCTTTATTATTATTATTTTTTCACTTCAAAAAGTTATAGTATCGTCTCTACATTTTAAACTGTTCGATTTCCTTAGATGAAATCAGCTATAAATTATTCTATATTTTGAACATATTGATTCTTCCTAGATGATGTCGGGATCTCGATCGTTAGAAAAAAAGGAAGAGATCTTGAAAGCAGTAATCATCGCAGACATCTTTGATAAAAAATATAAGCTGATGACATCATATGATTCGTATGTAAGTTTGCAATTGTACGTAATTAAAATACCGTACTGACTTTGTAATGTTGAGTTTTGATTTTTTCATTGTACTATATTGAATGATTCGCTATTAAAAATTGACTGATCGCAGTGCTTGCTTATAATGTAGCTATAATATTAACAGTAAATGTTTTTTACGATTTTTTGTTTTTGTGACAGTATATCAAAATCAAATCAAACGACTTATAAATAATATTATACTACTAAAAATATGTGAAACTAAATATTTAACTGAATCAAAACGATGCACATAATATTTTAGAAAAATATTATAAAATATTTTTTATTTTATAAAATAAATATATTATTTAAAAAAGGATTTATTTTAACGTGGAAAATGCTTGAATGCTCACAATTACATGACTGCAAAACAACAAAAATCTAAGTCATGTGTCGAGAAGGTGGGTACGGAGGCTGTATTTGAATGTAATAAAGGAGGAAGCGCGGCGGACGTCGAGAGGGATCTTATTCCAGGCGAGTTGGTCTGCGACGAGGAAGGGTTGTAAGCCATAGTTGTTGGAGTAATTAAGAACGTGGAGTTATAGCGAATTACGGGAACGCAGTGATAGAGAGATGGGACGAGTGTCGTCTAAGAAAGGGAGATGATGAACGATGGGTAACCGACAGCGATGAAACTAAAAGTTACGAGAAGAAGGCGGAGTTTGATGCGGATGGTAGACCAGGAGAGTTGGGCGAGATATGTGGATGTATGTTCGAAGTGACGGAGACGAAAGAGCACTCGAACGGCGGAGTTGATGATGCGTTGTAGGGATAGGATGATGGATTTTGGAGAATTTGCGAAAAGGCTGGGTAAGTAATCGATTTTAGGGAAGAGAAGCGATGAAAGAAGAGACACACAAGAACGGAAGTCGATAAGTAGGCGGATACGGCGGATGTCACGGAGAATTAAGTTAGACGAGCGGACCTTGTCACGGACGAAGGGTTTTAGGGAAATGTGATCATCGAAATGGATGCCTAACAAAGTGAGATTGTGTACTATGGGGATGATCGATTAGTCAAAAGATACAATGGGAGGAGATATGCTTGGTTTACGGGGAAGGATCCACATTATTTTGGACTTTTCGGCGTTTAGAACGAGATGGAGATTGGAGAGACGTTTGTAGATAGAAGAAAGACAGTTGGAGGCAGAAATGTCGATATCGTGTATGCGATGTGCGAGTGCATGAGCATATATGACAATGTCAACGTCGTATTGCATGACGTTAAAGGAGTAAGGTTTGATAGACGGAGAGAGATCGCCAAGTAGAAAAAAGAAAAGCAAGAGATCTGAAAGAAAAGCAAGGACTGAACCTTGTGGGATCCCGCAGAAAATAGGGATGGGAGGGGGTGATGAATTTGCACAAACGCGAAAAGAACGGTCCGATAGATATGATGCAGGCCATGCTATTGAGGAGGAATAAAAGCCGTAAACATAACGCAGGCGATAAAGGAGGATGGAGTTGTCGAAAGCGGATGATAGGTCGAGCGAGATGAGTACACTATATAGAGCCTTCTCATGAGAAATGAGTAGGTCGTTGTGAACTTTCATGTAGGCGATTTCTGTGGAGTGATTAGAGCTGATAGCGGATTGGAAAGGATGGTACAGATTGGATGAAGAGATATAAGCGATGATCTGTATTAAGATGAGGCGTTCCAAGAGCTTAGAAAGAGTAGGGAGTAGTTTAATGGGCGATAGCTAGAAGAAGGGGTGAGGTCGAGCGATTGTTTCATAAGGAGGGGACGAACGATGGCGTATTTTCAGTGTGAAGGAAATATACGACTGCGGATGGACGTGTTTAACAAGGTGTTGTGGAAAGGGGATATCGGTGAGCTATGGATGTAAGTATGGAAGTAGGCAGGGAATCGACAGGTGAGGTTTTGTTGGGCAAAGATACGAGGACACATGATACCTTTGTTGGTGAGATATGAGGAAGGTGAAAGAGTTCCGGGGAGATGAGGCGAGGCGAGTAACAGTGAGATGTAATGAAAACGTGGTTGTGAGAGAGCAACGTGGATATTTCGATCTGGAGAAATGACGAATAATTATTATGATTGATGTTGCGAGACGAAGAGGAGCGAGAAAGGATTGAGTTAAAAGTATGTCAGAGAGACTTAGAGTTTAATGAAGTGATGTTTTTTTGCTACCAGAAGGAGTTGCATTAGGTACGTAGTAGGTTGAGATGACACTGGCGATGAGCAAGATAGGAATCACGGATATACGGGGTGAGCGAGCGGATATCACGTATGAGAGAGCAGTGATAAACTCGAAAAGCATAACGGATTCGACGTTTTGAGAGTAGGCATTGGATGTCAAACCATGGTGCACGGGACGGTAAGGGTGAGGCTTGAAGTGCAAGAGAAGATCGAGATTGGATATGAGTTTAGAGTCGAAAAGAAAGGCGAGATCGTTAAGAGAGAAAGATGTTATCATGGGAGAATATAGATATGATTTGAGTAATGCAGAGTGGAGAAGGGGGAGGTCAATATTTCTCCAATGGCGACGTAGGATGGTAGCTGTGGGAAGCAGGAGTGTTTGGAAATTAGATTAAGAGTGGCGAGAAAGTGATCAGATAGACCAGGATCGGAGATGGACAGTGAGGTGCAGGCAGCCAAACGATCGGGGACAGCGATGATGTCGAGTGCCCTGCCAAAGATATGTGTGGGGGCAGTGGAGATGAGTTTGTAATTGTAGTTGGATAGAATGGTTTTGTACTGGATGGAATCGGTGGAAGTGGGGCGTTCGATACGGATGTTGAAATCGCTAAGAATGAGTGAAGGGATGGAGGACAAATAACAGTGAGAAAGGAGGTCAGCGAGTTTGGTAAAAAAAATAAGGAGGTAGGAGCGGATGAATCAGGACGGTATACAATGGCGAGATCCAAAGTGATCGGCTAGAAGAACGACAAGTGAACAATTCAAAAGAGCAAGGCTAAAACGGGGAATGATTTTGCGAAAAGACTCGTGATTAACGGTCAGATGGCACAATGCCGCCATGATTAGAGAATTTAGAATTTGATGAGCTGAGGGGGCGGGCGAATTCGACTGGTGAGCAACCGGCAGAGAGCAAGCGGCGAATTGAGATGTCGTCATAATTGGAGTGCCGGGATTCGGTGAGGCAGAAGAAATCGATGGATTGCTTAGTGAATAGGTTGAGGATAAGACCGGATTTATGGAGAATATATCTATTGTTGGGTAGGCCGATGCTGAAACCGTGTATGGTTGTGAAAGGGGCTAGCGGAGAAGAAATAGGGGAGATTGAGCGCCATCGAATATTAAGGCCTGTGTGGGTAATTTAAAAATTTCCGTCGATGTTTCGGATATAGAGAGATGTTTCGCCGTTTTCTTCGCGACAGCGTTTGTTGATGCGGGCAGATGTGAATTGATTGATTTCGGAAGGGATGCGATCGGGGAAATCAAGTGTTTGAAGATGACATGAGTTTTAATCGTTGGAAGAGGACAGCGGATGCGTGAGAGTGATGCTTGAAAACAAATTTCAGGAGAGGGGGCTGAGTATGATTAGATTGAGAAGATTTGTGTCAGCGGATGAATGTGACAGGGGAGATGTCGTTGAAAAAGGACGGTTTATCCGCAGGAACAAGAGACGAGAGGATGGATCTAAAGGCAGAAACATCGTGGTCGAGATGTGCTTGTGGAGATAAGGATATGGAAGGAGTGATATTAGTGACGATGACACAACGATCGCGAGAAGGAAAGCGTTTCCATAAAGGAGGACGAGTGACGTGAGTGGTTGATATCACGATAGGAGAGCTGGCAGTTCAGAATTTGGAGGGAGTTGGTTTGATGACGGGAGACATAGAGGATAAAGATAATATATGATGGCAGGCGATGTGCGGAAAAATTATGTATGGAAAGATCTTGGAGGTTGGTGGAGGTTATTTTGATTGATGAATGTAGATTATTGAGAAACGTGACAGGCGGGACGTAATAGAGGTGTCGGTAAGTAAAAATGACATATGATGGGAAGTTTTTATGGTGATATGATCAGTGGGTGGAGAAAGGACATGGGAAACGATGGGGGTAGTTTGAGTGGACGTGTTGGATGTTGATATGTGCTTATGTGAGAGGTTGCGGATTAATTTGTTAGCACAAAATCCACTTTGGAAATCTTTAGACTTATTGTTGTCGCAGTGAATTGGTGTCTAGACGCTGCAGTCGTGTGTCGAGCACTGTACCTGCAGTTGAGCATAGTTGGTGTCGGTCTAGGCTGTTTTCTTACGTCCTCCCATTAACGTACTTGTGTGTATAAGCTGTTAAGCTGCAACTGGTTGAATTGATTGTATGTTATTTACCTCTAAAACTTTTTTAGGTTTCGTTTTCGTTGAAACTCGTTGCGGCAGATCTCTGAAGCTCGTTCATTTTATGTTATTTATTGTATGTTATTTATCTCTCAAACTTTTGTAAGTCTCAAAACGTTTTTGTTTCTTACTGTGTTTACTTTGGAATAGTTAAGCCTTTGTTCTAGAGTACTTTTATTTGAACAATATATCATCATTGAAACGTATATATCTTTTAATGAATCGTCCATATTTGGCACACTGACTACTGATCCCGAATTATGTTCCTTATCGTAATGTGACATACCGGACGCTATATTGTGATATAGCGCCCGGTGTGTATTCGTTTTTGCTGATGATAGTAAGTCTTTCTTTTCATGAATCGACCTTGCATAATAATCTTATAATCTCACCGTGATTCTGTCCTCTTTATTTTAAATAATTACTTATTTGCACTGTAGCTTATTCAAATAATCAATATTTTGTTACAAATCTTTTTACTCTTTAGAAACTCATTAAATATCATGTTCATCTTTATTTGTGAGCTATAGCCGTTTTGTTCATGTTTATATGCAGAACGATTTCAGATTTTCGATAAAATGTTGTGATCAATATCTTGTCGATTTTGCTTACTTATGTCAACATCCAAATAATGAATGTTTTCGGCCACTCCTTGGTCACATGTGAATTTTATACTTAAGTTGTTATTGAGGTAATCAACAAACTCTATAAGCTTTTTTTACCGTGTGACCACACTAAGATAACATCGTCGATGAGTTTTTCACATTTGCCTTCGGCATCAGTGAAAACCTCGGTTGCCTGCGACTCATAAGATTCAAGGAGATGTGCGCCGCCTGCTGCGCCTTCATCATTGAGGGTTTTGTGAGCTTTTTCAGATTCGCCACCTGGCGTTGAAATCCGTGTTATTTTCTTCGGCTTCCACCAATTTTTTATTAATTTCTTAAATTTAATAATTCGTCAAATAATTTAAAGCATTGATAAATTTTTAAATTTCAGTATTAATTTGAAATATTTCCAATCAATTAAAGAAAAAATAAGATGCGTACAATAAAGTTTATTTGTAAAATAAAGACAAAAATGTGTTAAACGTTTTTTCCTTGTCCACTGTAATTGACTGCGATCTGACCCTAACATAGAAGAATTAAGTTTAGTTATAAATAATAAAATTTCATATCTTCAAAAACACCGAGAATCTTTGTTGCAGTTCCAAATTTGGCGCAGGCTTTAAAAATTCTAAATTTTATAAAACAAAGTTGCAAAAAATCACTCTCGCATTGTTTTTATTGGTTTTGAATCTCCCTATATACAATATCATTCGTAGACTGGGGTTAACAGGATAGGCGGGTTGTGATGTTCGCGATTTTGGGGTATAGATTAGTACAGCTGCCCATGGGATAATGCTAGTTCTATAAAGTCTATTTTTACGACGTTAAACGGTTTACTCTGGTATGTACAATAGTCATGGCGTAAGAAGGAATGATTATATGAATTGTATCGACAGGTAGCCATTCGTTTTTACAGAGTTTTGTGGTATTACTGGGATAACTTTTCCAAAACCTGTAAGAATAACTGCTTCTATCGTGTGTTGTAGATATTGGGTGAATAGGAGTCGGGTGTTTTTCCAAAGTCTACGGGCATCGAGGTTGCGTAGTGGGATGATTAGTGTATTCTGCTTTAGCTTCAAGATATGTTGTGCATGTCTGATGGAATCATTAAATGCAACACTTCAAGTTGGTAGCGAATATTAAAGATGCTATATTCTAGGGAATCACAAGAGCGGTATTCTACGTCAACGTTGGGATTTTTGGATATTATAAGGTCGTTGATATTTATAATATCATTTTAGGTAAAGATGACACATCGTTCTGAAATGTGTTAAATATTTGTTACGCTGAAGTTGATGTCGGGTTATGTTGCATCCAGTAACTGGTCCATGGAATCGACATGCTGATATATGGTTCGCGGTAATTTCATTTCTCCAATGGGTAATGTACTGCCACTACCGAAATTAGAAAATCTGAGAAATGTAGCGTACTTTCTAATTCGTTTGATTCCTCAAAATCCATGTTCCTAGTTGAGTGTACTTTTTAAAAATTGTCCATAAATAGTATTGTTTAATAGTGGAGACGACTTAGTCTGCTTGGATGCGTCCTACAATAACGGTTAATGTTTGTCGAAAATCTTCGGACATAAGAAATATATTTTACGCATTGGAAGTTCTTTTTTCTTATGTCCTTGGGTGTTATTATTAAGGGTTTTATGGCATTTTCTGTAGTCAATAGTGCATTTTCTGTAGTCAAAGGTGCATTTTCTGTAGTCAATTCATCCTAAATTATGAGCGCAGCATCTCGGAGAAACTTACCTTTTACGCTGTTTGGAATGATGATGCATGTTGGATGTTCTACTTATTGATGTTAAACATGATGTTGAATGTGGAGTGTGTTGTTCTTTCGTTGAACAATAATGTTGCTGATATTCCTCAGGATTCTAGTGCTCTGACCATGTTTAGTAAAAATGTCTAGTATGTTCTTTCTACTGTTGTTAATCGTTACCTCATTATTATAGCACACTTTTGAAATAATTTTTACATCAATTATTCAATTTTTGATTTAATTTTTATATCTCTCGACATTAGATTAACATCTTTCATAACATTATATTTATTGACTTACATTTGTATAATTGGCATAGGAGCATGACATGGTATTTTTCTAAATCAGAAATTAATTTTAACATGCATTTATTTCTATCTAGGCATTATGGCCGATTGGAACCGTTCCTTTATTTGCACTTTCTTTATCTTCTCTGTATCATTGTTCGTCTATAAAACACGCCATCATCATAAGTAGATCGGATAGCGCATGCATGAAACTAATATTTAGGTAAGAATATTTTATTATTTTCTTTTACTTAATCACCTCTTCAAGTTTAGAATACTAATTTCTTTTATTGTAATTAATTGATTTGTAACTCTATTTGGTTTTGAAATCTATCATTTTTATAAAAATCTATATAATACAATATGTTATATTGTATACAATATGTATTAAATATGTATTACACATTGTATAATACAATATGTTAATTTCGATTTAATTTCAGTTGTGTTTTAAATAACGCTTTATATCTAGTATTTATCGTTGATCTAAAATATTACATTTGCGCAGTTAAGCCGTTGAAAATTTGAAAGAATGCGACAGTCTAATAACCACTGCCGCATTTTTGAACTACCGTCCAAAGTTCACAAATTAAAAGATTTGTGGTCTGGCATACCAATAGTAAATTTTGGAGGAACAATAACAAAAAATCTTTTTTAAGTAATTGATAAGCGTCCAAAACAATTACTGCCAAATGTGAAAATGCATTTTAATAGCACTTACGATTTACTTCCTTACTTCATTATTTATTTTATAGCAGTTCCTCCTCATGACCTCTAATTCTTATTCTGATACAACGTCTGTTATTTATATTAGTCAATTCATAAAATTGACTTTTATTTTTAATTTTAATTTTAACTTGATATAAATATAAATTGTATAAAATAATTATTATTACAGGTCATAGCCATAAGGCTGTTTGACCCCTCACAAAAAATGAAACAAGAAAAATCATTCATTGTAGATATATCAGGACCATGAGTACTGCATCCACCACAACTCGTTCTCATTGCGAATCCAGCTCTTTATATTAGATTTAAATTCATTGATTGTGTGCATCGCAACGACATCAGCTGGAAGACGATTCTAAACATTCACCGCTCGATGGAATAGTCGGAAAAATCGAGGGTATTTTCCGTGATCATTTACTACTAATACTTTCAAGTATCCTCTACGCCCATCCTGTTCATTGATTGATTTAAATTAGATATTAACTGGAATAGATTAACTGTGATTGATTAATCAATGATTGATTTAAATTAGATATTATCTGGAATAGATATTAACTCTATTTGCTGAAAAATTGTAATCCTTAATTAGTCAATACATAACTAGAAGGTCGAAAAGAAGGAAACTTTCACGCACTGTCGGCATATACAAACTTTTGAATCGTGTCTCATAGGGAAGATATCGTACCTGAGGACATAATTTTGTAAACCGTGGAAGTATGAGCTCTAATTGATCAAGTTCTGTAAGCGTACCCAGTTAGTACACCATTTAGTGTCCCAGGGCAGTTGTAACAACAAATTATATTATATATATTTGTACACTTAAAAGTGTCCCTGTAAAACAGCATTTCTATTAAAAGGAATTTAGTGCCTGATGCATGGTTAAACTGCAATACGCACTGCCATGTACAGAGCTTATGCTAAATTCTCTCCGATGATTTAGATAAAGGGTAGTTATGTTGTTCGAGCTTTAAACACTGTTTAAGCATGTGTTAAGGTGCCTATGGATGATTATTAAAGTCACGTTACTGATGAGCTCCGTTAGAGCGAAACGCGTATACCGTTCTTAACTGGTGTTTATGTCTCCTCATGAGAAAATCATAGTGATATATATGTATATATAAAGCTGCAATCCGGGATTTAGTATAGATTCGTCTATATATTTTCAGAGCTAAACTTTTTGAACTGGTAAAGACCAAAAACAATATAATTGGTTTTAACGTTTCGTCCCTTACTAGGACTTCTTCAGAACAATTGTATGTTTATTATGTCCCTTAAAAAAGTTTGAGAAATAATTAACATACAATTGTTCTGAAGAATTCCTAGTAAGGGACGAAACGTTAAAATAAATTATATTGTTTTTGGTCTTTACCGGTTCACAAAGTTTTACTCTGAAAAAATATTATTTATATATATTTGATTGTGTTTATGCAGATAATAAAACTATATATACTTTACTGACTATATATATTTTTATTGCGAAAAATCGCTTAACACTGTGGACAAGAGCCAAAGCTGGCTACGATTAATTTTTAATCCATATTTGCTGCTAAATAACTGGATTTCGATCATCAGCTCCATCAGTCTAATGTATCACTCCGGATAGAAACGTCTTGGAGTGATACATTAGACTGATGGAGCTGATGACCGAAGTAATTTAATCGCAGAATGTGTAAAACTGTGCTCCGTGAGCTAAAAAGCTTCAGTTTCATAATCGTAGATTTTGCCAAAAACCGAAGTTCGATTACATGCAGATCAGACTTCCTTATCACTCCTAGACGAGCTGATGGTAGCCGGCAGCACTCAGATGGTGCTGATGGTATCAGCACCATCATGGTGCTGAGGTATCTGGATGGAACATCTATTACACCGTCGTGGTAATCCTTCATGGTAACACTTGCATGTTAAAATGCCAAAAAGCTTTTCCAGCTCATCCGTTGTTAATCATAACTATCGCCTCTCTGTTGATAAGCTAGTTTGTTTAGCTTTTGACATTTCTCCAGTAGACAGAACTTTTTATTCAATAGCGCGCTGACGAATGGCGAAAATGAGATTAGATGTCATTGCTTTGCAATTTTTGTGGCCGTTTGTTTCACAAAGTCTGACCTGCTTGCAAATGAATTGTTTGTTTGGTTATCTTTTTGGACAAACGAGTAGTACCTAAATACACACAAACATACAAATACAGTCGTTTTAAACAATAAAATACCTATAGACAACCGCATATGCGGAAGCACGGATGGGTTCATATCTCCAGGAAATCCAAATGGACTTTTTTATCTGTGTTCCTAGTATTTAGCATTTTTAATCTAGATATATCTAACAAATCTATAATTTCACAATACTTCTATATCTCTAAAAACTAATTTTAAAAATAAACATCCTTTGATTAATATTGATTAATATTAATCATTATTAATATTAATATCAAATTAATATTAATATTAATTTGATACAATCGAACATTTCACAGTGACAACCATCATTAATAGTAAAAAATAAAACCTGTTGCAAGGGGTACTGATGATCGTGAGAACCTCAAAATTGTAATTTCTGATCCACTTATATATAAGGGGGTTGAAAAATACAACTTCTCATTTTGCATATTGTTAGTACGAAATAATCGCTTTGGCTCCTGCGTTCCAGGAGCCAAAACTGGCTACGATTGATTTTTTAACCATAATTGCTGCTAAATAACTGGACTTTGATCATCATCTCCATCAGTCTAATGTATCACTCCGAGACGCTCCTAATCACCCAGCAGTCATCGTCAGTCTGGTGAAGTGGTTAGGGTGCGTAAACGACTGTTTTTGTGATAATTTTAAAGATACCAGCAATTCCTCACGATGCTAGACGAAGCTCATGTTCATATATATAGCAGGTTAATGATAAGCAAAGCCTATAATTTATTTGAACGTTTCGTCGAGACTTTGCTTATTTGGTGAAAGAATATCATTAATCTGCTATTAATTTTCGCACTTAACTGTTTGTCCCAGAAACGGTGATATCAAACTATCATTTATATAATAGTGTTGCTAATACATTGCTCACCACGTATATAATTTTAGGTTTTTTGATAGTAATTGTTTGAATCCTAGTTGATCTAAGAGTAAGTGTAATCCTATTTAAATACTTGATAAGAATAAATATTTAAACTTAGATATTTATTGAATGATAAGATTGTATTAAATACTTGATATGAATTTTATTTAATATCTTATGCCTATTTAAATACTTGCGATTTCTGGAAGCTTATTGTTACCGGTGGTTTATTTTAAAATTATGTGATTAAACCGACTTTATCTAACTTATAGGCATTTTATAGAACGAGTCGGTGTAGTTTACGTTGACTATATAAGTTTTGCTAGCTGTCGTGATATTGTTTCAAAATTGCAATGTATGTTTTAAAATTTGGGTGATTTTTCTATCAATTTTGATTTATTTCCAATAGGCATTGTGGTGCTATACAAAATATATTTGTTGTTGACTGTTTTTTTTTATTGAAAAACGTGTCACAGCATTAATGTAATTTTAAAGTTGACGCACTGGACTTAAGCAGTGAATGTTATGAGATTAAAGTAAACGTTGGCTAATAAGTTATGAACAAGAATATTCAAATGTTTTTTATTTACTATCAAATATTGGGTCGAGGAATTAGGTGCCGAAACTTGATAGAATAGCAGTTCCTCGTGATGACCTCTAATCCTTATTATGTTAGAACTTATGTTATTTATATTTGTATATTCATAAAAATTAAATTTTATTTTAAATTTCAATTTTTTTTATTTTAACTTGATATAAGTTATATAATAAAATCTTATATAACAATTAGCATTATTATTTTTATTTATTTTCTTTTATTTATTTTTTATTTTTTATTTTATAATTATATTAAATACGTAGATAAGCTAGCTGAATTGATTATTTACTATCGTCACAAATGCATACATTTATTAAGTTACGGTTTTTTATAAAGTTTTTAAATCTCGTGAATTTGTACAAGGTTTTAAGCGATGGTTTTAAATTCAGCTTCTAATTTTTTGACCTCCTTATATTGTCTTTTTGTTGGTGTTGTTTAGAAAGCTGTTGATTGCCAGCGATATGACAGTTGAGTTTTTAGAGTTTCCGAGTGCAAATTGTGTTGCTGATGTACTCAGAGAACTCTATTCAAAGCGCATTCTGAATTCTGATTTCATTCTATTTGATGCTTTGTTCGTATCAACTGTCGATTACACTAAAATTTGGAATCAATTTAAGTAGGTGATAGATAAATCATGCACTATTATTTTGGTAAATGTTAGATTTTTGCTTCCCTTAAATTTTGTCGTAATGCTCAAATTTCGTAAAACGCTACCTCCTTTTCAGAAATAGAGATAACATTATTTTAATCAACGCTTTAAGCAAATGGAAATTTTTCTCAGATCGATATCATTATATATATTATAACTGCTCAGTAGTGTCTGTTAGACAATTTACTTCATTGCATACTGATGAATGCTGTTTTTTATAATAAAAGCAACACATCAATGATACAACTGATTAGTGGTATTAGTCGTATATAAGTCATAATAATCTTTAAAATCATTTAGTTTACGTTACATATGCACTGAGTTATCGTTATTTTATTGTATCGTAATAGTTTTGATAGCATTATAAACATCCATCTCATTTTTTTAACTTAATATAATCCTTAAATTGTGAAATGTAATAAAACACTACAAAACAGTATTTTGAATCATACATTCGTATTATCATATTAAGCTCATTTGCTAGCAGTATATTTGATGCACAGTGGTTTACCGTTCAATTTCTTGATATTGATAATATATATTTTCTTCTTTAGAAATATTATTCGATCTTGTTATATTCATATTGTTTTCATAAAATGTAATATTGATATAATCATTTCTGAGCACTAAAATCATGCTTAGCCTTAGCACTATGTGATATGTAGAAAATAAATGCAATTAGTTTAATTATTAATTATTTCAGCAAATAATTAAAGGACCGAAACACGAAATGTAGGCGTAGGCTCACTGCTGATGAGGTCCACCTACGCTGATTGTAGTGTACAGTGCTGCATTTAGAATTAAAGAATTCACACGAGTATAATTTATGAAGCCGACCAAGTGATATAAATATATCGTTGAAATTAGTTTCAACTCAATATATATGAAATCTCAAAGATATCTCATGCGGCGATTTCGATTTATATAGAATTTAAATATTTTTTGTTGCTGAGAAAACTGCTTATATTCTAACAAAGTGTGTTTAAAACATAATATTTTCGTATTAAAAACTGATAAATGCCAGATTTATTAGTTTTATAATTACAAAATTAATGTTGTCAGAATATGCTTTTAATGGACATCTTCATTGAAGTATTTTCCATTCTACATTTAGATTAAATAAAAGGAGAGATTGTACCGCTATCGGAGTAGTCTGTTATTCAAACCATATTACAAATCCTCTGTTTAACTCATGCGAAAATGAAGTGTCTCTTGTTGTAGACAACTACAAGAAGATCATTTTGTTCCGGAAGCATCATTCAGACCTGTCGTTTTATTCTGGGGTATTTGGCTTTACTATATGCTTAGTATATTCGTATCACGCACTCTCAATTAAACAAGTATCGCTGTTTGCATAGTTGTAGTATTTTTATTTTCAGTGTTTTGAAATAACTATTTCGATATATCTAAACAGTGTTAGTGTTTTATAAATACATTCATCATTTATAAATTGGCTACAACATGTAACTTACGATATTTATCTGGTCATGGCTACAATATTAGGCTATTTATTTAACTTGCTGATTAGATATTATTTAGCAAATCGAGAAGAAATAAATAAATTATCAAAGTTGTTGAGAAGTTTTCTTTATCCCAACCCAACTGCATGTAAACGATATTTCAGATGCAGTCAAATGTGTCATTGGATATATTATTAGCTACGGAAGAATTAAAACTTCTAATATACAGTTTGACGTTATATTTCGCTTTAGTATTTTCTTTTCGAGTTTTACTCTGCTGTATATATATATTGATTAATTTAGGCCTAATACGCCTGAATGGATTGACTTTATTTTCAATTTCATCTGTTTGTTAAATCTATTCGGCGATGAGTATTCTTAATGAGATTGTTTTGAAGTTATACTGCACGACGAGAAAATTAATTAAACTTTTTAATTTAAAATGACTAATTAGTTAGTAGTTGAAGTATTTTTGCAGCTGATAATATCCATAACTAACACATTTGGTTAGTATTTTGATTATAATCGAAATTGGTTATCGAGTAGATCAAAACTTCGAAATTATTTTATTAAATTATATTATTTCTTTCAATTCGTGTGTCTAAAATATTTTATCCAAACAATATAATCTATAGATACCGCTTTATGATTTTAGTGGGCATTTACTCGTTTATGTTTAAACTTTTGTGGTATTTGAGATATTTTATAGTAAAAATGCACAAATACGTTTTTTTCCACCAAAATATTTGAATAACGATACTGTATTCGAAAACTTAGGCAAATCTAACATTTTGTTTGATTTTAATATTTTTGGTTTAAATACTTAATTTCTTAAAGTTATTATAGGAACAAAGAAGCAGAAATTATCCTTTATTCGGTAAAGGATATTTAAAACGGACTTGATAAGTTTCTTAAGATTTCAAAAATACAATATTGTGCTTCTCGTCATTATAGAATTTTTGTGGTTTCGTTTTCTCTTTATACAAACTTACTATGCGCAAGAAAACCAGTTTGGAACATCTGCGTAAATACTTGCGCAAGTCATATTCCGACCTTTATATTTTGTGTGTGTTAATAACTCTTATGTTTTAGTTATTTCGCTTAAAGTGAATCATATTTCACTAATTGGTATTGCAAACTTTTTTATCCGGATAAAATGTAATAATTACATACATGTTTGTTTTTCGAACATGTTTGCAAAACACGTTATATCTACAAACAATGCATTTGTTCTAATTTATAACTATTAATGTCGGTGATCGAATGATTTTTTTGCAAAAGCTGTATAATTCTTTTTTGTCCCATTTTTAATTTTTGTTTATTACAATTTAGCTTCTGGCCGCAAATTATGATCACTATCCTGATCTTACAGAATGCCATGTATCTATATTTACTGAGCATCTACTATCTACTGTTGCCGATAACTTTGATTTTCAAAATATAAGTAATGTTGTGAAAGGAATCATTGCTGAAGAAGAGGTTTGCACAATTTGCATTCATTGTTGCAATAGTATTTGCTTTTTTAAATGTTATGAACATATCAGAGAGTTATTTCTATATTAATCGAATTTTTCATGAATCGAATTACCATCATTAAAAAAAACTAAATTTTTAATGTTCATCACAAAATGATAACAATGTTCAATTAGAGTATAAGGAAATAATTGTCTGCTCCATTTTTAAATTTATTCCGAAAGATGAAAATATAATATTACTTTTATTATTACTTTTTTACGCTTTAAATCAAATGCATGTGATCTGATTTTACTATTTCTACGAATATTGACGGTTCTATTACGGGGAAGTATTACTCTCTCTATTTAAAGTGTATATTAGGAGTTGCTAGTTATCTATAGTGTACATTAGAGTTATCTATAGTTTACATTAATATTATAGTTATTAAACTCTACTGCTATACTTACCGTAATAGTTTTAAATTTAAAACTTGAATTGCCCTAGACAAATTATGCTTAAATTTTGTACCATATTGTATGATACTTTGATAATCATATCTACTATAAATATGAATTTTTTATTACTACTATTTATTCATTTTGCTACGAAACTGGCATTTATCTCACAGTTTCAATGTGAACTTTTGGCAACTAGGGGTATTAATTTCCGTTTTTTGAAAATATCAATAAACCAAGTATGCGTTAGGCCTTCACTGAATGACAATAATGTAGAGTTTTAATGAACAATTTAGTTACTGAAGATGGTCTACTTAGAGTTTTCTTGCAGTGTATAGCGAAACGTAACGTTTAAAATAATCGTTAATCTATTATTGATCAGACTCCAAGTTAAGAACTTTTTAAAATTATTTTTGTACATTACAGCTGACTTCTATACAATCTTTTTGGTACTATATATATGCGTTCAATACTCGCATGAAAATGTACTAACGTATATATATGCATAACGAATTTTAGTTGTGGATTCCTTTGTTGTTTTTATGCTTGAAGGTTTGGAACTATTCAAAGAAATGTATAACAGAAGAAATCTATAAAAACTTATATTTTGAGGTAAAACAACCTCAAAACAAGCTGTTAGCAAGTTCTTTGGAAATCTGTTAATGAGCTGCAAATGCATACATGCTGAATACATATTGTCCACAAATTATTTAATTAGTTGTTCTTTTGTAATTTTGATTATAAAGAGATAGTTATAAAAATCTTACTTTTAGATATTTTTACTTTTATTTTTTTGAATATTTTTATATTGTAGATAACGTCACACTCGCTATATTCTCTGATTCTAAACGATAATCACACTCATACCGCTGTGACGAATTTGGAATCTTACTCTAGAGCTAAGTAAGCGATTTTTTGTATAAGAGCTTTACGGTTTACATATTTAAACTTATTTCTTTATTAGAGATTAAACTCTTTAAATGTTTTTTTTTCGCTATTTAATTCATGTACTTTCCATTTTTAAACGCTTATCCATTAAACTATCGGAGATCGACGAATCTATAAAGCGATGTCCAGTGTATGGAAGTACACTGAAAATTTAAATGAATTCAAATAAAGCATGATGCTATTTACTTCAAAATCATTTAAATAATTTAATAGATACATATTTTAAACTAGGTTACTATAAAAATAAAATAAAACATTTTAAAATAAATAAATCAATAAAATATTAAAAAATATTAAATTTAAACTATTAAATGAAATTTTTATGGATAATAAACAATATGCTTCCTATTTGTATACGAACACTAGATAAGCAAATTTCATCAAAGGAAACACTTCATTAGCCTCTATGTTGGGTCGAAAATTAATCGCCGAAATTTGATAGCATAGCAATTTCTTCTGATGACCTATAATCTTACTTCTGATGCATCATACATTATTTATTTATCAATTCATAAAAATTGAGTAATAAAAAATGCATACCTTATATAAATCAAACTTTTTATCATTATATAGAAATATTTATATAAATACGACACTTGCCTCGTCGGTCTTCCTATGCATTCACAGTGGAAGGTTACCTGCACTGATTAGTCTAAACGATGATGAAACGGAACTAGTTACTGTTTTGTCGATTCTTTCACGGCTGCCAAATTGTATGTAAATCGCTTCCCACGGAATCTTATCATCTCTCATAATTTATTTTCAAACTTACTTATAGTAGTAAATACCTTAGCTGATCTGATTAATGAAAGTTCAGTGACGAAAATTAAATGAGGTTACTGGTGATAATATGAATTTATCCTGGTTCAGAAGCATAAAAATTAAGCATAAAAATTAATAGTTCATAATTGTAATTAGTCAAACTCTATCCTTAATATCCATTATTGTAAATTTCCTTGCAGATGATTTCTATGATAACAAATTGGCAACCACGTCATAGTTACAATGAATACATAAAAATAAATAGATATTTATAATGAATAAATGCATTAAAAAATAGAATGTACTGTTTATATAAATAGATTACACATTTGAATGTGCAGCAGTTGTTGTCAATTTGAAAATGTGCATCTGTAACGTTTTAGATCATCTGTTATGCTGTGTTGGTAAAAAATAAAAATATCTTTTGAATGCGACTTGATAAGAAGGATTTTTGAAGTTTTTATCTTTCTCTTGTTGGCAATTATATCAATATAATATTTATGATTCAAAAAAGTTGTTAGTTACAAAACCTTTTTGTATACGTAATACTTTTCTATACACAATAGTTTGTCATATTTTTCTTATTTCTTATAGCTTTGATTTTTTATCTTGTCGCTTATACCCATTGAAGATTGAGATGTTCAAGAATCTGACGACTAAGCTGTCTTTCGACGGATTATCACAGCTAACACACAGCGAATCTCAGTCTGCTGTATTTCGAGAGTAAGTTTACTATAAAATTTTTCCAATGTGTAGCTTTGTTTTACCTTTTATTCCCCTGACAAAGAGCTTCTCAAAGTCATGTCATTAATAATATTTGATTTTAAATTAGCACACTATATTATAAATATTGTTTGCATATGTTTTGTTAACTTTTACGGTATATTTACTGGTGGATTTAGCAACATCTCATTTTATTATTGCAATTTATGGATATTGTACTAATTTTTTTGAATTAATATAATTACTCTAATTCTTTAAATTTAAATAATTAACTATCTAAAAATTGAAATTGAAATTGTTACTATTGGTCACGTTATATGTCCCTTTTCATTTTTATAGTTACCATATTTCATTTTTATAGTCACCTTTTTTGTAAAATATTTTAATTTTACCCTTAGAAAATGGATCTAGATCCAGAAGATATAAATTATAATGAAAATAATAATAGCACTGAAGACAGAGGAGAGATAAATGAGAATAATCCAGAAGACGCTCAAAGGAAACCCAGACAGGCAATAACAAAAAAAATAATTGAATGCTTTTTGGGATTATTACAAAGAGATGTCTCGTTAATTGAGATGTCCACCGTACTTTATTTATCTTATAGAACAGCTAATAGATTATATAAGAGATATCTGGATTGAGAGTTTAAAGATTTATCGATTTTTAAATCTGCAGCTGAAAAGAAGAGGGCTACCAAGAAAGATGTTTCGTATGAAAAGAACATAATAGCTTATAAGATTGATGCAAATTCTTGCATTAACCTCAAATCAATATATGAAAAGGCTGTTTCATACAGTTGACAGGATATATATTCATCCTCGTCATCGACTGTATGCCGAATTATAAAATCCATGAATTATACTCGAAAAATATGACGTTGGTTCTAATTAATCAAAACAGCAATATAAATAAGGAAGTAAGATACTAGTATGGACCTCTTTATATAATATACAGGATAATCAGTTTACATGTTTGGATTCATCCGGATTTAATTTACATACCTTCCAGCATTTAGGCTACTCGCCTAAAGTCACGAAGTGTTATGCCAATATAGCAAACTCGAAGGGTACTAATATATCCTTGTTATGTGCCATTAATATTCAAGGAATATTTGCATTTAAAATAAAGGTAGGAAGTTTTAAAGCCAGTGATTTGGATTCTTCTATATGTGAAGATTTACTTATGTTGTAAACTAATGAAAAGAAGTACATCGTAATGGACAATGCTACAATCCATAAGACTAGAGAGGTTAGCGAGGCCTTTATTCAAAAGAACTATATCTTAAAATTTTTGCACCATATTCCACACAACTCAATTCTATTAAGGAATGTTTTCATGTGTAAAGGCCCGTATAAGACAGAGGGGTATAAACATAAGCAGTACCGCACTTATTGGTATAATAGAAGAGGTTTTAGATACTGGAGATTTTATTATGGAAGGCTACTTTAGTCACATGCGACTTTAGGTTGAAATAGCAAATGACATAGCTGATTTTATATAAATATTAAACCTTTATATATGATAATTCTCTATTATTTGTCTATTTTACATAACTTTATATATAATTAAAAACGTATTTTTAAAGGCGTATATTTTTATAATATTTCCATATTTAAAAGGTGACTATAAAAATGAAATATGGTGACTATAAAAATGAAATTTGGTGACTATAAAAGTGAAAAGGGCTGTATTAATAAAAAGACTTTCAATACAATTTTTTGATTAGCACAATCAGGGAAGTGTAAGCCTGCATGCTTTTTTACAACCTTTGTCGGAAAGCTTAACCCGAAATGCGCCTACCACAGACGCCTAGCCCCAATGGAATATTTTGATCTTAATCTACTCTTCGCTACAGGGCGGTCTCACCTGTGTAGCCTTGTAGCTACACAACTTCGTCAGTACTTAATCCTCAGTAAACCTTTGAATTCCTTTCAGAGGTTTACTCTGAAACTACTGCTTTCAGAGGTTTACTTTCGATTGTTTTAAACTGTAAATTCAGAACCAACAAACATGTAGTTATTGAATTTCGCTTTGCAGTGCTAATCAATTGTAATTATCACAGTTTAGTTGATTTCATTTATTTTGTTCACAATTTTTATATTTTTATTTTGATATTTCTAGTAGTCGATCTTATTTAAAATGTTGTAGCTAATATTTTGTTTCGTATGATCTTTAAAACTACGATAAATTGCCACGAATTCAATTACAAACATATTTTTTTATTAGTTTGCTATGTATGATAGGATGATATTCTTATTCTTTTTGAGCCTTTATCCCGCTTTGCGTAGGTGCAACTATGCGGGATTTTGTCCTCAATTCTTCCCTATTCGGAACCTTGTCCGAGTGAAGTCCGGAAGTCTTGAGATCTGTGTGTAGGCCATCCAGCCATCGTCGTTTTGGTTGACCTTTCGGGCGCTTGCCTCCGATTTCATACTCCAGTGCAGTCTTTACTTGGGAGTAGTTTTCAGAACGCAACACGTGTCCGTACTAACGGAGTCGGGTCATTCCTTTTTGTGTACGATTGGGACGACTCCGTATCTTTGAAGGATATCTACATTTCTCACGTTATCACAACGCGTTCTCCACTAATCCATCGCAGCATTTTGGTCTCCATGACCGCAAGGCGTCGTTCCTCTGCTTTTGTAATTGTTCAGCACTCTGTTCCGTACATGGCCACTGAAGCTCTTTTTAGCGATAATTGACCGACTTTATCATTAATAGCGAATTTGTAGTATCATCCTGATCGGCCTGTCGTATGGGCCTGCCACCGGGAGTTGTCCGTGTTTAGCCCACCTCGCAGCTGCCATGCTGCTGGGAGTTTGTAAGGGATCACGATAGGGAACATACACATCCATATTACATGCTGATATTAGTAGATAGTAATTTATTTCTAAACTTTAAATATTGTAAGTTTTTTCTCATTGCAGCTATTCATTTGAATAATTAAATATTTGACATGTTTGGCAGGAAAACATCTTATACTTTCAAACTTTTTTGATTAATTAGTTTTATGTAGAGCGTAATATATTATTAGAGCAATATTCTCTTATTGATTTTGGATTCTGTAAATGTCAATACCATTGATCTTAAAGTTTATACAGCGTTGATTTGATGTTAATACTTGTAAAATAATAAATATAGTCCGTAATCATATATAAATATATAAGTTTTTTGGTTTATATATTACTTAATCCTTATAAATATTCAGCCTTATAAAACTTTAGTTTTTATAAAACTTGAGTCTTATCAAAAGTATACCTAATTACACTAGGCATTTAATGATTTAAAAATTAAACCTTATTTAACTTAAGCTTACAGCTTTTATGTTTTGTTACAAATTAAATCTTAGCACGTAAATGAAGATCAATTGAACAAGAAGTAAATAAACAGAGAACAACAATTTTATTCACAATATTTCGGATAAGGTTATATCTGTTCTTGTCAAGTTATCCAAATTAAATGATAAAACAAAAACACGCAACAACGGTGCCATAATTTGGTGAATGCATTTTTTCCACCATTTTTGTTAATTTCAGTGTTGGTAGTCATCAAACGGCACAATTTTATGTGACAGTATTTAACACACGTATGCAATGTTTTATGATTTTTACCTAATTGTAAAGTTTTGATTCACTTATTAGATATGGTAGGTATCTTGAAATTTTAATTAAGATGCAATTTTAGAAGAATATATCATTAAGAAAGTACCCTGTAGTTATTTTAACCATTTCAATAAAATGATGATGTCTTTCCCTACCGATGTGTTTGAGACTATGTCGCTTGCAAGAAAAGAATAAAAGGTGAATTTTGAATAAATAAAAAGAAGGACAATATTTGAATAAGCAACATTTTCGTTTCATTCCCACTTTTTGAGTAGTTATGCATTTCTGATATCAATATATCCCTATATTCTGAGAATGCCAGTATAACGAGTTTATCTAAAATGCTATATAAATTGGAACTTAGCATAATTATTTGTATAATTATTTTAGTGCTTGTGATTTTTTATATCCGGGGAATATTGCGTTATTGCAGCGTTTGTTTTTTCATCATGTTTTGTATCGGTTTTGTAAAGTTTCTCTTTTATCTTTAATTAGCACGCATATAATCACTTTTTTAATTGGTTTTATCGCCGTGTTCGAACTTTTTCATTTTCAAAAATCCAAACGTTATTCCCATGGTAATCTGCTTCTTAGTGGAATTTATCATGTTCAAATTCTTAAGTTCTTATAAATAGCCTCAATAGGTGTGAGTTAAATCATTTTCATTTTAAGCGGCTTATATTTGCCTTTTTAATTTTGTGATATTTGTTGTGTTATACGGATCAGCTGACAAATAAGATGGTTTAGTAAAAGATGGTTCGTCAGATAAGTTTAATTACAACTGTCATACCTATTTTTATTAAGATTTTAATATCTTTAATATAATATAAAACATATGCAGTATATGAAACTAGATTAGTAGAACTGTTGAATATTATTAGAGAATGCTTGGTATTTATTCTCTCCTAATATAATCACACACTTATCGTGAACGATACTTTAGATAGATTCGAAAACATTTGCGCACCAAATTAATACCTGAAATTGGAAGGAGTCAACTTTACAGTATTGAGCTTTAATTTTACTAAAGTTTACTGTGTTTTTTCTTACAGTGATTGAGCTTATTGTTTCCTTAATTCAGTTTGTATTCGAATCTGTCAATGTTTTTCACTTTGATGAATGTATGATCGTCGTCATTTGTGCTTACCTGCTTGGTTAATGTTTCCTATTTTTCGCTAGCTCTGCATCGTATGTATGCTATTCGAATTTATTTAGCTGTCAGTCTTTGAAAGGAAGCTTAGTCTCGTCAGAAGGATGCAGACTGGGTAGGAAGTGTTACTTGTCAAATGCCATTATTGGATCTTTCTCAACAATCGGTATTTTGAATATATTTTATTTCTTTTTAAATATTTTACTCTTTAGTTTACTTAAGTATAATCAACTTATTATCTCTTTTATTTTATTAAGTATACATTGCTAGGCTCGTTTACTAACATATTATTTATTTCTCAACATTACGGCATTATTTTGACCCGTAGTCAATTTAATTACAGAAAAAAAGAAAATATTTATTATTTTCAAAAAATTTTGTTTTGAGTTTTATGTTCCAATTAATTTCTCTATCATTTTCAGACTCAAAATTTGGTTCTAAAGATGATATCCCCTTTGTGAACTTTGTTCATAAAGACAAGTAGGCAAAAACCGTCCAAATATAAATCCAAATACTAATATTTTTTCTTAGCAACAAAATATTCATATTTGATTCCGTAATTTTATCTGTTATTTGCATGTTTACATTCACAATAGAATTTCTACTCCGTTTGTTCATTAATATTTATTGTTCTTGTATTGCCAATCAAAATAGTTTTATCCATTCAGGCCGATTTATATACTGCTTAATATACTACATTTGATTCTTAACTATATATTTTGCGTGATAATTATTTCCGATATTTTCCGGCATTTTTTCGCTATAAGGCTTCAAGCAATTTTCATTACAATTTATTCGATTAATTGAGCTGATCATTTAAGTAAGCTACATATTATAATGATAAGGCGCACCGTTTAGTGTTCACTTAATTATTTGGAACATAATCATGTTGATGATCTTACCAATGTGAAATTGAAGCAGCAAACAATTTATGATGTTATTTTACGGCAAATGATTGCCACGTGTAATGTTTAGACGGTATTGGCCTGCCATAAGTTGACATATCCGATATTGTTTCACATTTTTTGATTTTGCGTTTACATTCTCCTGTATAATAATCGTACAGGTATATTTATGGTTGGGATTTCAACTTCGTGATATGCGACTCTTTTATTTTCAGCAGTCCTTTTGTGTTTGATGTCATTTCGACCATTGCCCGTTATTTCTTTTAAAGGTCTATCAAACTCACTAGCAAATGTTTTATCGCACTAGAACATTATGGAATAAATTGATCTTGTTGTTGTGTAATTATATTCATCTTGTATTTTATGAAAGGTATTTGTTGCCAGGCATTAATTGTGCTTACGTGGCATTATGCAAAATGTTCTGATAATGATAATAATAACATAGATCTTTATAACAGAAAAATACCAAAAGTTAAAAATATACTTAAACGCAAACCACATTTCAATAAGGATTGCATTGTATATCAAATACCTTGTGGTGAAAATATCAAATACCTAGTTCACTCGGGGCAGGTCTTATCAAAACGTATTAGTCAACATAAGAATTATGTTCGAAAAGAATTGGATCAAAGGATGCTATTAAACTATGATCATAAAAAGAATTCGATAGGAGTAAAGTGATTTCAGCGGAGAATAGCATTCTTGAACAAATACAATAAGCATTTTTTATGCGATAGTTTGTCGTAAACAGAACTTACCAAATTAAAGCATAACTATCTAATAACAATTTTTAATAAAGCTAGTATTAACTTTGTCTTCATATGAAAAAAAGCTTTATTATGATATAATGATGAAAGAGGTTAATTCTAATAATGAGAATGTAAACACAGTATATGAACGTAATACTAGATATGCTATATTTTTATTAGATACTTGTCTATTATTATATCTATTATTAGATACTACAAGAAACATATTTTTGCATGAGCATTCATGCATACCATATAATATAAAATATAATACATTAAATAATGAAATTTTAAGAATTGCAACAATATGTAATGATATTGGCTTTCTTCAAAATCATTTAAATAATTTAATAGATACATATTTTAAACTAGGTTACTATAAAAATAACATCAAGCAGAAAATAGTAAAATATATAAATCAACAAAATATTGTTAAAATTAAATTTAAAATCATTAGCGCAAACATTTTATGGATGGATAATAAATAATATACTTTGTATTAGAATATAATACTAGATAATCAAATTTCATCGGAGAAATACGTCATTAGCACGTGTTTGGCCCCGCTGCTATGTTGGGTAGATGAGTTAGGGGCCGAAACCTGATAGCATAGCAGTTCCTCCTGATGACTCTAATCCTCATTCTGGTACATCGTCTATTATTTAATAGTCAATTTATAAGAATTTACTTTTATTTTAAATTTCAATTTTAAATTTTAACTTTATATAAGTTATCTGAAATTTTAAATAAAATTATTAAATTATTTATATGTATTTATTATTATATTTTTATTTATCATTATTTTTAATTTTAAAATAATTTAAAATACCTAGACTTAGTTATCTGATCTGATTTTATTGAAGATTAAATTCTATTTAATTTGTATAAGGATGATGTTCGTTTGCTTGTATGTAGTAAATGACACCAATTATTGTTTTCTATAAATCTGTAAACCATTTTTCGTATGAATCTTTGCATATGTTTGTATCTAGAAAACTAATTTCTTTATTCTCGTTAGCATAATTGATGGTAAATTTAAATGATTTTTTTATTAGCAAATAAATAATTAAGACAATCTGCACAATGGGGATACAATGAATTGGCGACCAATAGAGCTAATCGAAAGTAGCTGAAACAATAATATTGCTGGTGTCACTACTGTAGAGAAAATATGCAAACAAGAAGAAGGGACTGTCGTGGGCACATCATGTGCATCAGTTTACGCTAATGTACAAATTATATGTAAATAATATAATTCAATATACAGTACTACAAGTCTAACTTAAAATCACTGCGTTGTGTTTGTCGATACATCAATAATATAGATGTATCCGTGAACTCGTTGTGTAGAAATTCCTTCACGTGAGAAAGAGAGTTTTATTCAGGATTGAATACGAGTATTGTCCTCGACAACAAATCCAAATCTGATGTTGTTTCGTCATGATAGTACTAGGCGCATTCCGCTAAATATGCAAGAGCACTGCTACGTAAGATATGCAAAAGCACTGCACTTATCATTTTCTCCATAACTTTGCCTAGACCCTTTAATATACTGTCTTTAAAGTTATAATTATACTTAAATTGATTCACATGGCAATCATCATTACGTTCAGCAAATTAGCGCTAAATCATTTAGTGTCGAAGCAAACAATTATTCTTCTATGAATATAATTTGTTCCATTGATCTATTAATAAAAAATTATAAATATGTATATATTAATGGAGCTTTTGTAGAAAATGATTAATAATTATTTTTTAACTATAATAAAATTGGCATTTGTTTGAGATTTTTTAATTCACCCACTTAATTAATTGTGTTTAATCAGACTACATTGTTGTTTTTTAAATTGAACAAATCGAGAGAAGTCAACGTAAAATTTATTGTTACAGATTTTCGATCACTACTGCTGCGATAATCATCAGAAACATATGTTCATGATGGTGATCGCAGCAGTAGTGATCGAAAATGTTTAAGAATACATTTTACGTTGACTTCTCTCGATTTGTTTACTTATACAATTTCACACTATATATAGGTTTAAAAATATACAACACTTATGTATTCGTGCTAGCCGCATTTTATTTAATTATATTAAAATCACTGCATGTATTTAAAAAAGTATTACAAAAGTTTATTTTTGCAAATTATCGGTGCAATTTATGATTAAATGTATATGGTAATGTCGGCATAATGCTAATTTTACCGAATGCTTTAGGAGATGACGTTGTATTGCGCGATTGCATAATCTGGGAAAATACATCTATTGGAAACAACTGTTATATTTCGCATTCAGTTGTCTGCAACAACGTTTCAATTGGTCATAATGTAACAATACCTGATATGTGTCTCATTGCTTCTGGGGTATGTGGTGTTTTTAAATATTTTTACAACGTTGATCGATGTCTTAAGATTTAGACAGTAATTCCTGCGAATACGATACTGCAGTGTAAGAGCATAATTACTAAAACGGAGGATGTGGCAGTCAATAGTAAGTGCATTTCTGCACTTTGCATATTTATATGTTTATCGTGATTTTCCGTATAAACTTGCTGTGATATCATTATTTTATTACTTCCAACTCCATACACCTTGACTCACAATATAGCAGATTTAAGCCTTACATATTAGTGTTGTTTCGTCCGCTACTGCCGTCCAATAAGACACCTGGGCTCATCAGAAAGCGCTGTGCCTACCTTAATTGCTTTACGTACCTTAATTGCTTTTAAGTAATTATCATTCCTTTTCTCAAAGTAGATTCTATCACATTATCTCTTGTTTTGTTGTCATTTGGATTTTGTCTAAGAAACTATAACTAATGGCGTTGAATAAATTTGTTAATTCATATTTGTTTAATTCTATCGGACTAAATGGAACTGCTGTCAATATGTTTTACTTTTAACATCATTTCGTTATATATTTGTTATATAATTAGCTGAAAGCTGATTTAGCAGTTTATATTAACTAAGTTATACATTGAGGTGAGGGTATATGTCGCCCGCAACGCACACGTTATTACATGGGATACGCGTCACATTAAACGTTTTTGTGTGAATTCAAAACTTCGCGGTCAGACTTTTACTTAATTTTTTTATAATGACGGCTAAAAAGCTTAAGGATTCCCGTATATTTCTAAGAATAAGCAGTTTCTATTCGCGGTTAACATCCTTGTAAGGAATTTAGTGTAGACCACGAACGCAACATCGCATCAATGAGTGTAAGGAAACTTTTAAAATTTGTTTGAATAAAATAAAACATTTTGATTTCAATCTTTATCTAATATTGACAAGTTATTTTCGGACAAGCAATCATTTGCCATTGGATAGTTATGATCGTCTTTTGTGGCTCTAGCTAGTTATGAAGCATTAATCCCCACCATAGATATGCAACTTTATTACATAATTGCATGCTTAAATTTAATATCTGCTCGTAATTTTTAATTGTAGAGATCAAAATGTGTTTAAGCATTAAAATTTAAATTATATCACTTTGACCATATGCTGGGTATTAAATAACTACGGGATCTTAATTACCTTTTTGGACTATCTCAATCTCTTTTGCTTCAGGTTGTGATCCATAAATAAAAGGTGGTATATCTCTGAATGACAATTGTATGGATGCTTAACATGCATATACATAAAATTTTGGTTATCACAGAAGCTCTTCAATACGACAATTTTAATACTGGAAATGTATTCTTCAATACTGAATTTTTGTATAACTGAATACATATTTTATTTACACCGTGTTAATTCTAATTTGGCCCATTTTCAAATATCCGTCCATTATACGATAAACGCCAACTTAATGGTGCGTTTTGCACTTTTATTACCAAAATGTAAAATCGTTGAGTATTAGAGTGAAGCATTGTCTAGCTACTAACGGTAATAATTAACAACTTTATTAGTGTAGATTACTTTGTTAGTGTGAGTAACAAAGTAACTAAGTAAGTAACTTAGTCACTCACTTAGTGGGAATAATTTAGATAATTCAGTAACCCTGAGACATTTTTATTATATTGTGTGCAAATTTAATACATGATGTTTGTTATACAGATAGTACGTTCAAGATAACAATATTTAGCCAGTATTTATAATTTTGGCATTTGAAGCATGTTTTATTTCATTATTTGTTTGTTTCAGTATACAAATGCGTAGATATAAGTTCCCGTGAAGTTGATTCAGATGGAGCATCTTTTAATCTTTGGGGTGAACCAGTCTCGTCTACAGAAGATGACGATTCTAGCTCAGATGATGATAATTTATATCGGGCTGATAAACTTGATGAATGTTTGAATACAGTACTTGAAGAAGATTTCGACTTTCTAGATCGTGAAGGTGTGTATATTTGTATTATCTCGAATATGATTTTGCTGTTTTATTTGATTAAGTGTTTATCACTATGCCACCTGTAATGCCATATATCAAATTTATAATAATTTGTAGATAGCTATTATATCTTATCTAGCTTTCTCGATTTTCCATGTATTTAACTCTCCTATCTACTCTGTATTCTGATATCGTAATTTTGATGTACCATTTGGGTTGTTCGTCGTATGAATAACTATCATAGCGTACATTGGAAATGAACGTAAATGCACAATCAAATGTGCCATCAAAATAATTATGAACAAATAATTACTTTCATAACTAAATAAGCAGAAATTAAGTACACAAAAATTGTATTTTTTTATTACATGATAATAAATATCGCTTTATCTCGTAATATTAATACAAAATATTAATAGTAATATAAATATCAATATTAATAGTTGTGTATTGATATCAAAACTATTTACCTTTGAGTTGGTTTTAGTACATTGTATAATATCTTAATTTTAGGCACTATGAAAAATGCTTGCTTCGTAGAATATTGTCTGGCTACTTGTTAATGAACAGTAATGCAACTGAAAAACTGAGTCTACGTATTTTATACTATTTATAAATTAAAAAGAATGCTAACGATGTATCAGAATAAAGATTAGAAGTCATCAGGAGGAACTGTAATGTGATCAGAATTCAGCCCCTATTCCTCGATCAAACATAGCAGCGGGGCCAAATGCATGCTAGTGACGTATTTCCTCTAATGAAATTTGATTATTTATTGTACCTTATCTAAAACAAAGTATATTGTAAGTTGATATACATGTGCAGTCATTGTTACTATTGAAATTTTGATGACTATTTTATTCTGCACGCTACTTTAATACTATCTATTCGCCAACAGCAGTACGCTACATTTCAGTGTTGGTGGACGTCATCAGCTGCTAATCCAATACCTACGTTTCAAGTTTCGGTCCTTTTAATGTTGACTAAAGATCACTTGACTCGTCTGCTTTATTAGCATTTTGATTTAATGAAAGAATTTCGTCTCACATTTTTTAAATTTAATTGAAATAATTTCTTATTTCAAATTAAATCAGCGTCTTAAATTAAATAAAATTTGCTGTTGGCGTATAGATAGGATTAAAGTAGCGTGCAGAATAAAAATAGTCATCACAATTTTAATACTAACAATATAACTGCATAGACATATCAACTTAAAATAAGGAAACATACGATAGATGACTAGTTTGATAATAGTAATCATTAGGAAAAATAGGTAGGTATTCAAATTGTAGGTAGCACCTTCCCCTATTAACGCTGATTTAATTTGAAATAAGAAATGATTTCAATTAAAAATTTGCAAAATGTAAGACGAAAGTCTTTCATTAAATCTAAATGCCAACAAAGCAGACGAGTCAAGTAATCGTCAGTCAACATTAAAAGGACCGAAACTTGAAACGTAGGTATTGGATCAGTAGCTGATGAGGCCCACCAATACTGGAATGTAGCGTACTGCTGTTGGCGTATAGATAGGATTAAAGTAGCGTGCAGAATAAAAATAGTCATGAAAATTTCAATAGTAACAAAGTATATTATTTATTATTTTATACATACAAAATGTTCGCTTAAGATTTTAACTTTATTTTTAATAATATTTTGTTGGTTTATATATTTTACTACTTTATGTTTAATTGTTTTTATATTAACCTACTTTAAAATATGCATCTATTAAATTATTTAAATGATTTTGACGAAAGTCAATATCATTACATATTACGACAATTCTTAAAATATCATTATTTAATGTATTATATGATATGTATAAATGACTATGCAAAAATATGTTTCTTGATAAGAAATAAAAGCATAATTTTCTCAAATGTGGCTAAAATAACAAGGATATAAATATAACTGTTGAAGGAAAAGGCACCATTGTATGGTAGTACTTTTTGAAAACATGTCCCATTGACTCATTGTATGGCAGTGCTAAAGCACTGCCTCAACCGTGTGCGGGCATGTTTTTCTCTGTATCGAGGTAGCTTTGCTCATAAAGATTCCAGGAACTTCATTGCTAATGGACTGAAGGCTCCAAGGTTTTCAAAAATTATTGAAAATAATGATTGACAATAATTATCTCAAATAAGACACTAATTATCAGAAATAATTATCCTTATGTAATTTACTAAGTCGTATCTGATAATGTGGTCTATTTGGATCATATCTCATATCTCAGTGATGATTTTGTCTATTCAGCTGCATTGCGCTGCTTTGTTAAATTGATTAGAAATTAAGTGCTTGTGAATAGTAAAAAATGAAAATAGTGAATACTGTCATTTCACAACAAAATAATGGGTTTTATGAAAAAATAAAATTTATCTTCGATAGACCGCCACATTAAAGACCTTTTAGAATTAGCAAACCGACTTATAATCAGCATGTTATTAGCTTACAATCACCTTAATAGCAAACAAATAGGCAATCTACTACAATTCGGGGCACTTGAATTATACAGAAAGATTACGGTACATTTAAATGATCAATTGCTCAATTACCTCGAACGTTTCGATAACATTATTCTTCGATAGCTTAGTGAAGAAATTGGTAATGCAGTTTGCTTAACGTCAATCGTTAGAATGTGAAATGGTGAAGCAATTACAGCGAAAAGTCATGTTAGCATTAGTAAAAGCACAAATGAAACTATGAAAACAGAAACACTGTTTTCATCTTATAAAGTAAATCTTAGAAACAGAACGAAGTCCACGTATTTTATACTTTATATAAATTAAAAATAAAGATAAATTAATAATAAAGAAATATAAATAAATAATAAATAATTAGAAATACTAAATTACAAATAATTATCTAAAATTTGATACAATTTATATTTGAAAAGTTAAAATTTAAAATAAAAAAAAAATTGGAATTGAGTAATAAATAATATACGATGTATTCTAATAAGGAATCGAGGTCATCAGGAAGAACTGCTTCGTTAGCAGGTTTCAATCGCAATTCCTCAACACAATATCACAGCCGGGCAAAATACATGCTAATGACGTAGTTATTATGGGGAAATTTTATTACCTATCGAATCTTAATCTAATACAAAGAATAATATTTTTACCCATCTATAAAAATTTGCCGGTTAAGAGTTTAAATTTATTTTTAATAATATTTTGTTGATTTGTATATTTTACTATTTTCTGTTTGATTTTATTTTTTAGTATCCTAGTTTAAAATATGGATCTATTAAATTATTTAAATGATTTTTAAGAAAACCAATATCATTACATATTATGGCAATTCTTAAAATTTCATTATTTTGTAATGAAATTTTATAGAAATTACACTGAGAAAGCCCGCTAATCTCTGGAGGAATCTATGTCCGTTTATACATCTTATGCCGCTGCATCAAGTAAAGTAATTAAACTAAAGTTTAATTAAGCATGTACGTTTGTCTGCACCGCTGTAATATAACTTGTTATTTGGAGTATCCGCTTTGTATCAAGTTCGCTTATGCATATATTCGACTTGATACTGCAATTTCATTAAACGTGTACTCGAAATGAACACTACTTAAAGGTAAGTTTTATTTCACAATAGCTTCGATGTGTCGGGTTTCCATATTATGATCCCACTCTACTATACTACAATTTAATGAATCGTATAATTGCTATTCGTAAATGCTATTTGAAAATACAATCGTTCTTTATTTTTTGTATTTTCGTTTGTTAAAGGCGTTTATTTATTAGCGCATTATTTTGTATGTGAAATGCACTTATTAAAGTTTCATCATTATTTTATGAAGATAGACATATTATTAAATTTGTGAAGTGTGCATTTATACTTGATCATCAATCGAGGCACAATTGATGTAACGTTATTTAGTCTAGATTTTGTAAATAAGTGTTCTATAATTGTTTTGGTTGCTTCCACATTTAAGTTGTGTTAGTCAATTAATTATTTGTATATCATTTCGTTGCCTTACTCTATATCTATTATTTATTAAGATTATTCAACAATACAGAGTTTTAATCGAAAATGATAGTCATTCTAATTTTTTGATGATATTTAGCAATCGCAATGGAAATATTTCAAACAATCCAGCGAGGTATAAGGGAGCGACTCGATTCCGACAAGCTAGTTCTCGAAATAAATGGAATAAAGTGAGTTTTATTGATTTTTTATTATAAATTAATATTTTATTCAGACATGCGTATAATGTGCAGACACGACATTTAATTGAACATATTATCGAAGGTGTATTTCGTTTGCCAATAGACAACGCAAAGAAATATGCAGACTCCCTTGAAAATGTAAGCAGCGATTTTAAATTAAATTTATTAAAATAATTACTAATGTAAATAAACTTCTCAAAATCGATAATAATTATTTTTGTTCGCTACATTTATTTTTATAAATTTAATTATTTACAAATATAATTTTATGCCAGTTATGCATGTGTTAATAAAAGGTCATATTCACTTTCGTCCATTAAATTTACTACCAGCTGTTAACTAATATAAAATTAAACTTCTAATTAATTAAATACGTTTTATAAACTAAATTAAAATATTAATTTTTCATTAGTCAGCAACTTCATTTTGGTAAACTCCAAATTAAATATTAAGTTACAATCCTCATGATTGCGATGTACTGTTATTACGACTCACCAGTAGATCATACTTGCCACTTTTGGCTACATTAGGATACACCTAGACGATCCCTTTACGGCATAATTATTTTAATGCACAGAGGACTGCCGTATTGCAAATCTCATAGCTGATATGCTAGATATAATTAATTTAATTAATTATTGATGATTTTTTTAACTATTTATTAGTTACTTATGTATTAATCAACTAATCAACTATAATAAAATTCATTAGCTTAGTTTGTACGAAATTATACTACAGCAATTTAGCAGTAAAATGTCATTTCACCGGATCAATATTTATGGGTAGTTAGAAACAAATTAGTTAGTTAGAACAAACAATCCTCAAATTCGTTTAACGGTTCGCAATATCACGCTTAAAATTATAAATAGTTTGCCTATGATCATATGTTGTTTGTGTTAACTTCTCCTTTAATGTTTATAAATGGTGACAAATTAAAATCTAATCCATATTTTATTAAATTCTATTTTTTATTATTTTCGTATTTTAGCTTTTTCCTAAACTAGAAGAATTTGTTAAATGTTACGCTAAGGACGAAGACACACAAGTACACTTGATATATGCGCTAGAAGTAAGAATGATATTTACATTTTATATGTATTATAGGGTTAATGCTATTGATCTTGTATATGCATTATAGTTTTATTACAGTTTTATCCATTCAAATTAACTTTAAACTGAAATTGAATAATTATTGTAACTGTTCAGGAACGATCAGTTGTAATTGAAAGCCAACAAAATTGATATTTCGCTAGTAATTACTAACATCTTCAGAAATTAAAAACAATTGTTCCTAATTTCTAAATTATTAGCGAAATAATAATTTAATTTAATATAATTACTAGCGAAATATCAATTTTGTTGATTTTCAATTACAACTGACCGTTCCTGAATATTTAAAATACAGATCAGAATGAATATATTTCTAACATTTTTTATAACATTTAAAGTTAGTAATAGCGACAATCGAATAAACCACGCGATTCAAATTTTGATATTAGTAGTATAATTAACCTGACTTTTAGACTGATAGTCGTAGGATTTCAAGTTATTTATTAGTCTTAATTTAATATCGATAATGGCATTTATATGTCACTATGATTATAGTGTGACTCTATAACTAGTGGCATTTTAAGATAGTACAAAGATATTATATATATATCATGATAATTAACACCGTCAACTGGGACTTCTTATAAAGTGCAAAATTATAAGTTTTCAAATTGTAACACCAGCAAAAATATATTTACTGACTCTTTAAATAAATTAGAAGAAATTAAATCATCGCTAAGCACTAACACCATAATGATGACGATGGACATTGAAGCTTTGTATACAAGTATTCCGATCGAGGATGGCATTACGAAAGTAGGGCTATATTTAAGAAAATGCAGCTTTAGTGAATGTATGATTGAAGAATCAACACGATTACTGTCTACTGTTCTTAACAACAACTATTTCGAGTTTAACGATATTATATACAAACAGAAAATTGGTTGTGCTATGGGAACACCAGTAGCACCCCTCTTTGCCGTGTTGTATGTGGCCGCTATCGAAGAAACGTTTTTCGAAAATAGGGAAATTCGACCATTAACTTATGTAAGGTACATAGACGATATATTTTTACTGTGGAATGGAACAAATGAGTCATTATTAGAGACAGTTGATGACCTGAATGCACTGGGTCCGTTGCATTTCAAGGTCGAGAGCTTATCGGGTGACTCTGTTAAGTTTTTGGATGTCGAAATATATAAATAAAAGGAAAACAACAATCTTCATACAAGATTATACCGGAAACAGACTTGGAAGCCGGCATACTTGCATGCGTCTAGCCATCATGCCCCGCAAATTAAACGAAATATTATATATAATGAAATAGTGAGAGCGAGAATGTTATGCTCTAAGGAATCAGAATTCTATAAGGAAGTTGATAATATTAGAGGGTATTTCAAACAGCGCGGTTATAAAAGACGTCAGATACAGGTGGCAATTGATAGAGTCATATCTAAAAATAGGAATGAATTCATTAAAGCTCGAATAAAAGACAACACGAATAATGCTAGCTGGGTTAGCTTTGAATTCCATCAAGCGTTGTACCGTGTAAAATACGATATGGAACGAACACTTGCCTCCACCATTTCAGAATTCGGTAATAGAGCGAACGTTCGCATAGCGCTCTCTAGCAATATTAAAATTCGTAATATATTAGTAAGATCGAGATGTACCAGCTCAATGCTATTGCGCAAAGAACATTATTGCAGACCCTGTGGAGACAAGCGCTGCAAAACTTGTCCTGATATAAATAAGACAAAAGTCTTCAAAAGTACAAAATCAAATTCCCTATATACCGTGAGCGGTAAGCTTAACTGCAAGTCAAGAAACGTCGTATATCTTTTGACGTGTAATGAATGCGCAAGACAGTATGTTGGGGAAACATCTGAACAAATGCACAAGCGCATGAATCTTAGACGCTCGCAGATAAAAACAAAGAAGCAAAGCTGTGATGCCGCGGTGACACATATTCAAGAAAATCCAGACGATAAATTCAGATTAACAATTATTGAAGATGAATTATTGGATATAAAGGAAAGGAGACGAAAAGAACTGTATTGGACAGCGCAACTTATGTCTGAACTAAAAGGATCATTAACAAAAAAGCAGTTAACTTTGTAAAATCAATGTAAAATTCTTCCGTCCCAGAAACGTGGTATAAAAATAAAAATCAAAGTGCGTGGAAATGGTAGTAAGCTCTAGTAACTGAAGAAGGCACCAGCCGAAACTAGTTTTTCTTTTAAAAATCATTCATTATCTCTGTTGCTTAATAATTAAATTGTTTAAATAATTATTAAATTGAATCCGAATGGAAAAAGGATCACAACAGGCGGTTCAAACAACAAATCACCCATATATATATATATATATATATATATATATATATATATATATATATATATATATATATATATTAACCGAAAAGAAGGACAATTATTATATATTTACACAATTATTTTTAACAAAAGCTTTCGACTTCTCACTGAAGTCTTCGTCAGTTATATTTGTGTAATACTGCTTACGCCGATTTTGTCACTTTATACGTTTAATCATGGAAGTCGGCATCTGTGATGTGTGTTTAGTGTTGTATCACACATTAATTGAGCAATCCACTGCTGTTCACACAGCTTACGTTTTGCATCGTTGGCAAATCCACCTTGTATGATGGTAACTTGCATTGTGTGATCAGCGTTCGTGATGGTATGTGTTGCCGCACCGTCGCGTCCTATACGCTTTTTCTTTATATCTGCACGTCTGTTATTTGATCGGACGTTCATTTGTTCTGATGTTTCTCCTACATATTGTTGATGGCAACGAGTACATTCACACAGATAGACGATATTTTTGGATTTGCAGGTATATTCGCCATCTGTAGAATATCGCATGCCAGTTGTAGTCCCGGAGAAAAACTGTGAGTTCTTCATTTCAGAACAACATTTGCAACGTTTATCCTTACAAGGTCTACTTATTCTTTCTTTTTGTTTCTTGTATTTTAGTAGACTTTGCAGGTTACTACTTGTTCTAAACCCCACCTTTGGATGGTGGAAATCTGTCAGTTTGGTGGATTTGATCGATCTGTCTATCAGACTGGATATTTGCTAGGGCAGGATGGTAGTCTATCACTGTGTGGAAGGCATTTATTGTTTCTACAGCTTTCTTGTTTTTGACTAATAGAAGTTTAGAACGATCCATTTTTCTTACGTCATTAAACTGTCTATTTATATATTTAGGCGTGTATCCGCGATCAATAAATTCTTCATGCAGACTTTGAAGGCAGCGTTCGAAAATAACATTATTTGAACAGATTTTCTTTGTTCTAATTGCCTCATTCCGTATTAATAATCGTTTTACTTTAGGATGATGTGCACTGCTTGCATGAATCAGATCACGAGTATCTTCGAACTTGCGAAAGACAGAAGTTTCCCAAGAATTTGATGATGTTTTAGTCAGCTTGACGTCTAGAAAACTAATCATAGTAGCATCATTTATTACGTTGCTCGTAAAGTTAAGCTCTGATTCATTATTAAGGACATCAAGAAACTCCTTTAGTTTTCCTAAGCCGTGATCCCAGACACACAAAATATCATCAATGTATCTTAACCATAAACTCGGTTTACATTTGCATTTGCTGATGTATCTCTCCTCAATCGCAGCAACATACAATCCGGCATACTTTGGGCCGACTGGAGTACCCATGGCTGCTCCAATTTGTTGCAGATATAGTTTATCATTGAAGCTGAATATGTTCGAAGTAAGAACCATCTTTAGGAGTTGCGATAGACTCTCAGTTTTGCTCTCATCAGTTCCTGCGTCGGCAAGAAATTTACGTATTGCTTTCACTCCATTTTAATGAACAATTAAAGTGAATAGAGACTCCACGTCAAGGGTGCATAATATAGACGTAGTTTGTATCTGAGGTAGGAATGCCTCAAGTCCCGTATAAATCCATCAGTACTAGAAACAAAGGATGGTCGAGCGGCAAGAATTGGATACAGTGTTTTGTGCAAGTATCTTGAGATATTCTCGCACATCGTTCCGCAATTTCTTACAATTGGTCTTCCCGGACAAGGATTAAGGTTTTTGTGAATCTTCGGTGGAAGATATAAATGTCCTGGCAATGGATTCGGTTTTCTCAACGTCTTAGCAAGGCTTTCATCAGGAATAAGCTTCTGTATAGTTGCTTCAACGGATTTTACAGTTTCTTGGAAATACTCACTATTGACTGTTTGATAAGCGTTTGATTGTAACTGTCTCAATCCTTCGTTGATATAATCTTCTTTATTAAGAATGACTATCTTACTTCCTTTATCTGCAGGCAATATTAGAATATCGTTGTTGTTGCGTAATTCATTAATAGCCGCTCTTTGGTTTCTCTCTAGGTTGTTTTCGATGAATGGGTTCGGTGGCATTACAACATCTTTTTGAATAACAGGAGTCTGTAGCCATGCTTGCTTCTGAGCTGTTGTAGTCTCTAATGGTTTGTCATTGAACATGGCTCTTGACATGTAGCGTAAACTATCAATAAGCTGAAGCCTTTTGAACTCCCTTGGCATCGGTGCAAATGATAATCCGAGAGAAAGCAGTGTTTGTTGATCCGTTGTAAGAACAGTTGAAGACATATTAACGACATTGTTGATTACCGATGATGATGGTTATTTTCGTTTTTTATACCTGCGGTTTGAATAAACTTGTAAGCTCGATAATTCTTCGTGGTGTATTTCTATTCCCGTGAGTCGGCATAGTTTACGGCATTTAGATTTTAAAAGGCATTTAGATTTACACAAATATAACTGACGAAGACTTCAGTGAGAAGTCGAAAGCTTTTGTTAAAAATAATTGTGTAAATATATAATAATTGTCCTTCTTTTCGGTTAATATATATATATATATATATATATTCAAATTTTTATCACCGATTTATTGCTTAATTCATTTATATGGAATAAGTATTTTAAATGGAATCTAATGAATTGCGTAATTGAAAGCTTTTTTAGTCGGTCACATTGAGTTGAATATCAATGTTTGTAATTTTATAAATGTTCATCAACTACCTTCATGTCACTTATGTTTATAGTAAACGTATTGCTCAAATATATTCTATTTCAGATATTCCATTACAGCTTGATACTTAACTTCATTCATTATTCTTTCTATTTTCTGTTGATACAAGTTTCTATAATTGCTTGACTTGTTTAAAACATTCAATTTTTAAATGTTCGTATGTTTCACACAGAGCTGTTATGAAATATAAAATCTATAAACGAATTTACATATGTCTACTATATCGACTAAATAAACAGTAATCTAAAAATGCACCCTGATTGGTAATTCGGTTTTAATTAGTTGGTTGCGTCATTAAAAATTCTAAGTCAACTAAAAATCATTTAATTAGACCACCGACATTAGTAAAGAAGTCAAGTTATTTCAATGAAATGTGAAATACAAAAATTCGCGGAAACAATTTTTTACAATTTCCTTATGCATCTTGTAATTTGTTTAAATATATTGATAGACTTAAAGATGGAGGAATGCTATATGCAAGCTAACCGAAATTCATAATATATTTTATTTGTTAATTATCTTCAAACGATCGAATGCTGTAAACGGTTTGAATGTAGTCGGGAACGTTGCATTCTCCTTAATACTAATATAATTAGTAGCTATACACTTTACTCGCAATAAACTCAACATAATTGTTCACTCTAGTTAACATCTAATTTCAAATTGTGTTATTTTTTTTAATTTGTTTATTTTTATACTTATGATATGTTTTTATAAAATTTCAATATAGACTACAGCTTTGAAATACAAGGAAGTGGCATCTTCTTCTTTGCTTATTCACACCATGTTGTACGATAGAGATGTACTAGGGGAGCCTGCTATTATACGATACTATCGAAACCCTCTTCTTCGACCACAAAACGAACAAGCCGAAAAAATATACGCACTTAGATTACAGGTACATGATTTCCTTTTTAGTAATATGAAATTGTATATAACATGAATATAAGCAATCGAAGTTTTAAGTAAATAATTTTATTATGAAGAAACTAACATCAGCATAGTATTAGATGAATATCCCGAAATTAACCGTCATAAATTAAGGCGTTGATTAAATTCTACTTTTCATTAATGAATTGAAACAACATCCAGTTTTTTGTTGATTATGAAAAAATATTCATTTGTCTCGTATTTTATGTCTAGTAAAACTAAACGCACAAAGTAAGTAAAATTGTTTAATTCAGAAAATTCCTTAAAGCAATATTTCGAAAGCGCTGGCTATCATCTTTGATAAATAAAAAACACGTTCACATGTACCAGAATCGATAACATATATACACAAATAATACAAAATATTCAAACAACATGTAATAGGAAAATATCAAAGAACTAGAAAATATAAATATAAAACCATTGAAAAATAACAGTATATTTGTAATGCATGAAACAAAAAAAACAAAATAGCAAACAATATCAAAGGAGAGATTGAAAATAAGTAGAAAATAAAATATAAAAATATAAAAATTATAAATAAAAATCGTTTTTTAATATTAGAAAACGTTTAAATTAAGAAATAAATTAATTATGTTAAAATTTTAATGAATTATAAAAATTCATACTGTTTCATAAAATTCATATTATAAAAACTCATATTATTACAATAGCTCATAATAAATTTTTTATTTTAGTCAGCTTTATTATTGGATATATCATTTTTTAGTGAAATACGCTTCCTCTATAATACTCGAACGATCATCATTTTTATGTAATAGTATAGAGGTTTTGTCAAAATTAAGCTTAAGGTCTAAATTAAATGTATGATCTACTATAGCTTAAAATAGAATTTTAAATATTAGAAAACTGAAACAATAAATTTATTGTTATGACTTTAAATCATTAAAACTTAGAATTTAAAATAAAACTATTTAGCTTCTTATAAATTAATAATAAACAAGAATTGATATGATATTTGTAAATATAAATCATCTTTGTTATTCGGCATAATATTATTATTTTAAATAAAATAAGCATCTTACCCGAATAATCTAAATCAAGTATATGATGTGATATATCTTCCAACATATTACCTCTTTTTGTAATATTTATTGCTGTGCGATATGCTTGCCCATCTTTGTTCAGTCTGACCAATATATGAGCAATTAAAATTGTCACATGATTTTAATATATTACAGAACAAAGATGAACTAACTCAAAGAATTATTTCTTTGAGTTTGTGCTTTAAATTATTAGGCATTTTAGATAACTTAGTATTAATTAAAATATTAGCTGTATTATTCAATATGTTATTATTTATAAACTTGTTAAATAATTTAATTTTTTATATCGTGTATATCCACATGCTTTCTGTTTATGGGGTCCAATAATTTTTCTTTTAACAATATTACTTTTGTGGTACGATTTGTTTATAGCCCATTTAGCAAAACAACATCTCATTAAACTAATTCTAATAATATCTAATGTATCCATAAACGATATATTATTAGAGCAATATCTTTAGCTCCATAAAATATAATCATTTCCGATGCAATTAACCATTTTTTAGTAATATTAGAATTCTAAGAGGTAATTTTAAGTAATACTGCCATTTTTAAAAGACTTCAATTTGATAAATTTTTAAAATATCTTTAAACACTTTAAGACATAGCAGTATTAGTATCTAAATCAATGTTTCACTGTATAGAAGCAACTTTGAAATTTAATTAACTTAATAAATATTGGTCATTAATATTACTTTTGAAGGCAATAATTACATCATCCACAACGGAATTAAGCGATTACAACATAAAAATCCTTTTGGATGTTTTTTTGCAATACCACTTATATATATGAGAGTATTGGTATAACTGGATTTTGCATGACTAGTCCATCAATTTGATCCCAAATCTCACAATCAAATTAAAAATTACATCTTTGTGTACGCAAACTTTACAAATTAGTTTAATCTTTTTTATTAGGAGTCTTATCTTCAATACTATTAGTTACTAAAACATTACTGGTCATATTAATTGTACTCAATAAAGAAACGTTTGTAAATAAAGAGTTAATACCGTTAGTAAAAATTATGTTGTTTTTAAAATGTCTTTTAAATAAAATAGTTTTAAAAAATAAACTGTTTTTGGTTATAAAATTAAAAATTATAGTGTCTTTTTAGAATGCCTGTAATAAAATAGTTTTAACAATAAGCTGTTTTTGATTTGCTGAGGATAACAGTACATTAAAATGTCTTAGGAATGTCTTTACTTTCTTGGTTTCCTTAAATTTACTAAAGATTATATAAGTGATTATATATTGTGATGAAGTATTTTGCAGCTTCATTGTGTCATTGTCTGTATAGTATATAGTTGCGTGTATATTTCGTATTTATTCAGGAAATAAACAATTTATCTATGACATCGTTATCTATATATTGATACTATTAAATAAATGCATTTATGATATTATCGTTATACGATATTTCTTGGGGGTACAAACCCAAAGTTTATTTATCCAATATTTGTTATCTTGTCACTTATATGTTAAATCAATAATTACTGTTCGACACTTCGATTGGCGTTCCGCATAGGCGACTTCATATTTTAATATGTGGAACACATACTGGACTTTATTCTTTACTAAATGGGACATATTATCTACACTTACGAAAGGTTATATCAATTAATCACATTAATCCTTAAATAAAATCGGCCTTTAGTAATTTATTAACAAGCATATAGTTCCTTCCATTGTAACGCTAAATAAATATGTACAGGAACAATCTGATTATCGTAATAAGCTTGGTTTATTTTTGATTTTATCTCTAAACTATACACTGTAAACCATATGATTATTGCTTAATATATTGTAAACATTATATTGTTTGATCATAACAAGTGTTCAACTAACTAAGATATTTGCGATTTATAAATAAAGTCTCAAATGATGATACCATTCCGCGTGAATTTTTGTAATCATATAAGCCCGACGCGAAAGAAAACGAAAACAGTAATAGATACAGTTTCTTCATCACAATGACTAATCAGTGCAGATCCCTCCCACTGCTGGATGCTGAGGAGGACTTGCAGACGGCAAGAAACGAATCATGTGGATAAGGTACTAGAATACATCTAGTAACCTCATAAAGTGCTAAACCAGCACTAAGGCTTCACCGAAGTGCTAGCACATTATTTGTTTATTGATTCGAAACCAAGCACATGATTCGTTTATTGCCGTCTGCTAGTCCTCTGCATCCAGCAGTTGGAGGGATCTGGCATTGATTAGTCATTGTGATGACGAAACGATATCTATTACTGTTTTCGTTTTTCTTTCGCGTCGGGCTTAAATAATTACATAAATATAGTCATTTGTTACAAATAATTTTCGATATTTTTATTATTTAAGATATTGTTTAAAATTGCCAAAGAGATTTTTTTTATTTTTGCCATTTATTATATTATTATAAATGAATAAATATGCAAAGATTATTTCTGACAATGTACCATCATTATACTGATTTCACAAATATAACCAAAAACGTATATGCAAGTTTGAGCTAGACTTAGATACAAATTGCCACTTTAAATAAATTAGTATTCACCACTTTAAATAAATTATCATTAGATATTATACCAAAAAAATAAAAAATTAAAATTTGTTGAATATCAACAAATTTGTTTAATATCAAATACTTTCATTTACATTCAATTTTTCATTTTATAAATAAAATATCATCTTATCTATCAATGATTTTAAATATGCAATTGTTGAGTATTTTGAATGACACGGGCTGATAATGGCCCAAACAACAAAACATTTTGTGAAAAGGTTCACCGTCCTTCTAACCTAAAATGAAATGTTAAATGTTTAAAATTGTAATTCGATATAACTATTTAATACTGAATTGTTGATTAAAAAGGCTATCTTTTAAAGTATATCAGAAATATACAGAATATTTTAAGCATCGAGTTCGTATTGGCGAATAGAGTAACCTTTCAGTGCATGTATAATTAAAAATATTAGATTTTATTACCGTTGTATTGCAGACATAACCATTTGCTCTAGCACTAAATTTAGCTGCTAATAATAATGTATTTTTCTTTAATACTTTTGTATCATATAAATTATGTCTGTAAATTAATTTTTGAATATTTTATGTTTTAAACAAACCGCGATGTATACTATATTTATAGCATATAAATAGATACTTTATTCATTTATGATTCTTTCGACTTTCTTTTTAGGTTGCACCATTTCTTCACTGGCTTCAAACAGCGGAAGTTGAAAGTGATTAATTGCAGGCATACAATTCAAACATTTTATATACCTATATTTATTCATGCTTTTTATACTCCTCTTCTGACAGTTACTTTTTGTATAATCATTAAATGAACATTTTATCATTTAAAAACAAGTTTTACTCATTGTAACTGGATTTTATTGTTTCTAAATAAAAATGTTATCTTTAAAATATTTTATAATTTAAGTATATACTCATATATTTATATATTTTTGTAGTAATTTTTACAATGTGTATTGGATGTCTAGATTTCGATCCATCTGATTTTATCTCATAACTGACATGTATTTACATTGTCGCAATGATTAATTATTGCCAATGCTACCGAACAGCATTGAAAATATATAACTTTTTGTATTTTAATAATCACTCATTATTTCCTGGCAATGTCATTTCGAGTTAACGATTTACTGACATTCTTGAATTTTACAGTATTTCAACATTATGGTAACCTCTAACGTGAAGTATGCCAAACAACTGTTGGTCATATTTCGCTGGATATACTTTTCAATAATTTTTAAGTTAGGCCTTAATTTAAATATAAATGAATTTGTTTTTGGCGAAGCATTCCGTGAGTGCGAATCAAAAAATAATGTTATTGATATTTCAGCTGGTCATTCAGCTCCTTCCAATTGTATGTATAATATCTCCTCGTTTTTTGTGAAACAACTAAGAGAAATTATACATATAATTGAAAAGGATGCGTGTCCATCCGAAATATCAATAACATTATTTTTTGATTCGCACTTTAAAATGCTTCGCCAGAAACATATTGATTTTACCCCAAATGTTATCTTGCTTGATAAATCAATTTATCAATAATTTTAAGTCTAAACACTGAGTCTATAAATACATATTTGTAATGCTATCTGATTATACTTGTTCTATCATTTGTATTTGTAGGATATCTACGACGCTAAATTTTTTAATTTTCTCATTTTAATGTGATATTTGACGTTGTACAAAAATATCTTTGTTTTTAAATGAAAGATACGAGTTGCCTATACATATTTTGTTATATAGTAAAACTTTGATATATTTTAGTATCGAAAACTTATATATTCTGTATATCATAAAGATATATATATATATATATATATATATATATATATATATATATATATATATATATATATATATATATATATATATATATATCTTAAGAAGCATATATCTTTTGGTATCAGAAAATACATATTTTTTACAATTGAATAAAGTATATACTTTTTAGAATCAGATCTTTGTATCGGAACATGTTGTAGTATTGAAAAACGTATGTAGATACGATTTTTTTAATAAAAAAACGAATATAGTATCAAAAAATTTTAAATTACCTTCCGTGAGTACATCAATCATAATGTGATGTCTTCTGTAGCCATCAACAATTTTGTAGACTTTTTCAAGACATTCTCAAGTTTATTTTGTATACAGAAGTCAGCATGCGTTGCTAATATTAAAAGCATTGCGTGAGTTCGGTATCATACAAAAGTAAGTATCTGCACCACTCCTAAACCACAATATGTAGCGACACCGATAATAAAACGTTAAATTAGCACGGAGTTTAACAAATAAGGATCAATTCAGCTAACTGAATCTACGTATGTAATATAAATAAAAATATAAATATAAATAAAATTATTATTTTTATAAAATAAAAATAAATAAATATAAATAATGAATCAAAATTTAATAATTAGATAATAAATAATTATAAATAATTGTTATAAGATTTTATATAACTTATATCAAGTTAAAATAAAAAATTGAAATTTAAAATAAACGTCATTTTTATGAATTGACTAATAAATAACAGACGTTGTATCAGAATAAGAATTAGAGGTCATTAGGATGAACTGCTATGTAATCAGGTTTTGGCCCCCAAATTCCTAGGCCTAACATAGCAGTGGGGCAAACAGTGCTAATGACGTATTTCCTCTGATAATATTTGATTATCTAGTATCTTTTTCTAATACAAAGTATATTATTTATTATCATAAACATTTTAAGCTTAAAATTTTAAACAGATGATTTTATCTCTATCTTTTTATAAGATTTTATATAACTTATATCAAGTAAAAATAAAGAGTTAAAATTTAACAAAGTATATTATTTATTATCCATCCATAAAAATTTGCCACCTAAGAGTTTAAATTTATTCTTTATATTATTGTGTTGATTTATATATTTTATTATTTTCTGTTTGATGGTATTTTTATAGTAACCTAGTTTAAAATATGTATCTATTTAATTATTTAAATGATTTTGAAGAAAGCCAATATCATTACATATTGTTGCAATTCTTAAAATTTCATTATTTAATGTTTTATATTTTATATTATATGGTATGCATTAATGCTCATGCAAAAATATGTTTCTTGTAAATTTAAATATGCCATCTTTACGATATAAATTAAAAGTAGTTTTAATTGATGTTAATTTAATGATCATATCAAGATATATACTTTCTTTATCATTAATATTGGTTTATCATTAAAATTAATATTTCTTTATCATTAATATTAATTAAATACACATATAAAATAAGTCAGCTATAATTGTGTTACTATTACCTACCACTGGAACACCTTTTACTGTCTAAATATTGATTCCCCTACTTTTAAATAATTTTGATTTATCAAAATATTTAAGGATTCTATTAATTCAATTTATCCATATATTTATATTTACTTGATGGTTTAATTTTTGTTAGATAGGCGTTATAGTTATAACATAACATATATGTAAATCTTTTTCCGAATATAAGATTAATTAATTTTACTAACGCTTCTTTAATATCTACTAAATCTAGATTTTATAAAGCGTACTAAAATCGTATGTATTTATATTTTGAAAATTTATTCCTTTTGTCTGTTCTAAAAATTCTTTTGTAGAATTAACACTGAAATATTGTTTTATACTAGGATTAATTTCGATTACCTTGCAATATTTTTTGAAGTGTGCTTTAATTAATTTAAGTATTTTATTCATATAAACAGAAAGTGGTTTTAATGTACATTTAAACGCACTACATATGAACCTAGGTTTATTGGATTTTTATGTAATTTTGGATTCCAATATAATATAGGTATAGTTTTCGGTATAATATAAGTATAGTATAGTATGGATATATCGATTTTATTAGGACGAGTCAGTAAGATTATACATAACTGTGACAGGTGAAGCAGCAGATATTATGTGAAGATAGTAAGCGTTGGCGATCCCTTATATTTAGCGTCGTTTATATCTACAATGCTACAAAGTAAAAAATATCACCATTCTAATTATTTGTCTCAATTATCAACGACGTTTTGTAAAAACCTAAGTAACGGTATTTTATACCGTCACATAGAAACGACGTTTTTTCATCAAATTGTGATGATAGTTTTCGTTGATCGATTGCATTTTTGAATAACATTGTAACTAACATACATAATTAAGTAAAACTCTAATATTGTTCATCTTTATTGTCGATTTACATTCAGATTTAAATAAAATAATGTTTTATGTTGGTCGGTTTTAGTTTTTTAACTTAAAGTAGTGGGTGTTTGTAAAACATTAAACGTGTGAAAGCTGTGTGCCCAAACTAGAAACAAGTTCTAAATTATAAAAATAACGACATAATGCGGTTCTATTCGGTTACGTTGATTGTAGATAATCCCGCGTATTGTTCGCTCTCTCTCCAAAGTTCTTTACGTTTTCGACTAATTTTGACGATTGGATTAGTAATGGATACGCCACACTCACTAAAACGATAACAAATATATTACTATATAGATGTAACATATAAATAATTATATGTTTTACTGAAAAGCTTTTAAATTCATTTAATTTGAAAATAAATAAATCTCATTAGTGCTCGCTTATTCTTGTCCTCTGCATTTAATCAGTCACTTTTACATTCATTAACGTCAGTGTTTGTATTAAAGTCGTCACCTCTGCAATTAGAATAGTTAATATAGGATATGTCATATATGATTGTATACCAAGCACAAATATTTTTATGTTCAAGATAATTAATAATTCCTTAACTAAAGGTTAAATATTTATTATATGATGCGATTTTATTGTATTTAACTTAAATACTTGTATCAATTTATTTTTACTTATACAGCAAAATAAAAATTTAGAACATAATTGATCGATTATGATCGATCAATCACAATTGATCAATTGTGATCGATCAATCACACAATTGATCGGATAATCAATCAATTGCCGACAATTATTTTCAGCATTAAATTGTCGAATAGGGAATTTTTATTAAAGGCTAGCAGTATATTCACTAATTCAAATTGCCTAAATCTTTCAAGAATAATCGATTTTGTTGCTTTTGATTTAGTGTTACATAATAATAAATAAGATTGCAGAATTAATGGAAGTAGTTACTTTGGATATATCATGAAATATATAGATTTTATACAAATGAGACATATGTTAATGTAAAAGTAATGAGATAAAATCCGAGGGTGATTAATTTAATGCAAAGGTAAGTAGAATGCAGAAGTGACAAACACTTTATCGCAGTAGTGATAATATTAAATTCAAATGCAACCTTAATAATGAACATTTATTAAATTTGACGATATATTATAAAAAGCAGTTTTGATCTGTAAAAATTTAATAAATCTCAAGTTAATAGTACCCTTGTTTTTAAGCTATAAAACTTACCTGAAATAATCCCCAGAGTATTGCTTTATATTTTTGTTAAGGGCAATGTGCAAAATTGTTTGAATTCCTTGAAGTGGTGTCTTCAAAATTGTGCGCTTTGCCACTGAATAGATAGGTGGGAGTATATTTCGTTGGAATGTGTTATCATTCAAGCCGTAAGTTATGTTTGTAGCAACTGCTCCTGGATTTAGCGAGTATGCTGTTACGGTCGTGCCTATAAAAATGTAATGATTACCAATATGCTTTATTATATTTATCAAACTTGTACAGATTTACTAAAATATATAGTGTAGCTTATTAAACAAATTGTAGTCTTTACAGACGACAAATACATAACAGTATTACAAGTCGGTATTAAGGAACCTCAATTATATTATCTTAACAAATTAAAAATTGGAAAATCTTAAGTTGCAAAAATTTGATCTTCGTTTTTTAAAAATAGACTGTTTTATTTTGTGTTATCTGCCACAAAATATGTCCAAAAACAGACAACAGTGTAATAACAAAGATACATTTTATTGAACGTTTCGGTTTTCGCCTTTCTTAACAATCAAAATTCTTAAATCTTTTAAAATAATCATTCTATGACAGTTGTTTATTGTAATTTATTCGTCGGTTTTCAATAAAACTTTTCGTTGAATACTTTCGAAATATTATTTTAAAAGATTTCAGAATATTCCCTCAATACTTTTTTTAAATATGAATTATATTTTAGTATTAAATATTCAATTTGTTATTAAGAAAAGCGAAAGCTGAATCGTTTTATAAAGTCTTTTTGGTTATTGCACTCTTGTCTGTTTAATTAATTATTAATGTCTGTTGATGTAAAAGCATCAACTGAAAAATTTGTAAATAATCTCCAAGTACTAAATACGAAAGATAGTGCAACAATATTAGTTACATAACACTAAAAAACTTTCGATATAAGAGCATTTCTTCTCCCTAAATACTTTATACTTTGAACAATTAGCTAAGTATATTACATTTTTACTCTTACATGATAGCGCACCTTTAACATTATAGTTTGTATTAGTGTATGAGCCTGCTGTAAAGTTTGATATGGTCTCTATCTTATTACAACACCTGCTCCGTGAGAAGAAACATGGTTTGCATTCTGACACTATATTGCCCAACTGTTTCTGCTTATTGATATCCTTTATATTTTTTTTCTTGTGCAAAAATATACAAATGACTGGTTACCTTTTATTCCTGTGGATCTATATGCCATAATAAATCGCTAGAAAAAGAACTCATGTAAGGATGATAATCTTCAAATAGCTTGACTCTAACGTGAGTGCTTGCGATACCATGTAATACAATTTTAGTGGAACGTCATTCATATAATGTAGAAATTTATCACGATAAACTTTATCCTCAATTCCATACCATGACATTATCATCAATATATGTTGACGATGCTTTTAGCATATCAATCGTGATTTCATTAGGACAGGATAAAATGTGAAATTAATGAATATTTTTGATTCTTTGTGGTATCTTTCTTTGTAAGTTATTCCTGTATATTTTTCCCTACGTGTTAACTTTCTGTGCATGAACCTAAATACAACATATTTCGAATAGGTATATGCATATACGCATATAAGAAATGCATATGTATATGCATATCTTTCATATGTATATATGTACCTTTAATCTTTAATTTTGTACCTTTAATTTTTGTTGTGGTCTCTTCAGACCACAATTATTCCTGCTGTAGATAAACTAGTATTTCTAGGTATTCACTTCGACAATAACCTGCATCTCGATCCCTTTATTCGTGATAAAACTAGGTCTTCAAATATTCTTCTCCGTGATATTCGTCTCGTCAGAAATTCTCTAGATTTTAGTTCTTGTAAATATCTTATCTCATCCCTTCTTTTCCCACATATTAATTACTGTCTTAGCCTTCTCATCTTCTATTCAAAGTCATCCCTTAAACCTCTTTAGCGCCTCATTAACGCTGCTGTGCGCATCCTTTTTCGACTTTGTAAATTCGATCATATATATTCCTATTTATCAAAACTTGGATGGCTAAGTATTAAACATCGCGTTCGTTTTCGTCTGCGTTGTCTAACTTATCGCCGTCTCCATTGTAATTCTCCTTCTTATCTCTATCTACCAACTCTAAGTTAATCTCGCTATCTTTCTACTCACCTACGTTCATGTGATTCTCTTCTGCTACACGTACCTCTTCACTCAACCAACTTCGGCCGTCGATCCCTACATATCGCTGCTTATCTCCTTTGGAATTCCTTACCTGATCATCTGCGATCATCATCCTCACTCCAATTTTTCAAAAAGCAACTAAAATCGATGCTACTAAACGATTAACTTTTTTCCAATCTGTTTCGCTTTTGTGGGCTTGTAAGCACACAGTCTGGGTGCATTTGCCACATTAAAAAAGCTTTTAAATTCTAAATTCTAATCGTGGTTGTCGTATCAATATATACGCAGCACTTGCATCGATTATCATTACAGCTATGAGTGTTATTTAGAGTTTGTTCTAGATTTATTTAGTTTGATCTGTTCAAGGATCGAACCAATTGTATGCTTTATACAATAGAACACTTTTGACTTTTGTAATTAATCTTTGAATTAGCTATTTGCCTCATATACTAATTTAACCACATCATGTGCAAATGTCCTCATTGCAGAACAGAAATCTATGGTCGGGCTTCTGTTATTTGTATATTAAGTTGATATAGTATTAACTTGTTAATTCATTGTCTCTAATTATCTCGATGTACGATCGGATTTTCAAGTTTCGCAAGATGTTCATGCTATTTGTCTCAGTGATTTAGAAAGCTGATAATTTTGCCGGCATTCGTTTATTATTGTTTTGCCTTTATAGATTTAGAATATATCAACTTCTCGCATAAGTAAATGTTGGCAAATGCGTTTCTTTATGGTAAATCTCGTATTATACGTTATCATGGCATACGAGTAACCTTATTCGAAAGACATGCGAATGTGTACAATGCTAGAAAAAAAACATTTTGTGCAAATTGGATAGATTCAAAGCTAAAAAAAGGTATCTGAATTCGTACCTTGCGAATTCCTTCCAGGGCATATTTATGGTGTCTAATCATCTAACATAAAATGCTGTTAAGCTCTAGCGCTGATGCTAAAATTTGCGTCTCTGCAAGTGGCGATTAATGCTACTATATGAAAATACTGCAACAAGGGGACGCTTTCTTTTTATTGTTAGTAAATAAAAGTTATAGCATAATTCTTTCAGATTAAAGCGTCACCACTTGCATTATTCTCATATAGTGGCGTTAATCACCACTTTCAGTAACGTAACTTTTAGCATCAGCGCTAGAGCTTCGGTTCGAGTTCTAGCTACTGTTTAACAATAATGTGGTGCTTGTTCAGTACCTTAGTACGCTTATGAAGGAAGGAGTGACAGCACACTTGCTGTCTTGTAAAGCTACTGCTTAGGCAGACCGTACCATATGTAAGGTTGGTAACCGGTGGATGAGCGTGCACTTAGCAATTTCCTTTCAGAACTCTACTAAGGATATATTACCGTCGAAGTTGTGTGGATACATGGCCACACTGATGAGAACACCCTGTAGTGATGAGTAGAAATAGTTAATGTTGAAATGCCTCATTAGGGGCTAGGCGTCTGTGATAGGCGCATTCCGGTTTAAGCTTCACGACGAAGTTTGTAAAAAGAATGAATGTTTAAACTTTTCTGTTTGTGTTTGTAAATAAAAGTTTTAGCATTATTCTTTCGATAAAAGCGTCATCACTTGCAGTATTGCTAAAAACTTTTATATTTAATGAGGCCTTGCGTATAACATATATATGTAGTGTTATAAGCTTAGATTGATGAATCATTGATTTAAAGAGTTTCTTTTCGTTTTCACTTAATTTTGTATATATAATACGGGAATAACATTTTGATATAGCATAAATAAACAAATAGTTTCTTTTTTTAAGTTGTTTGAATCAAAATTCGAATCTGGATATAAGAGGGTTTTTCCGACCTCATCGTTTAGGATCCATGTTTTTGTTGAGGAAGAGAACCACTCCAGAAAACACTCACAACGTTGTGTATCAATATTCATGTAAAAAGCTGCCTCTAACGCCGCTTATATAGGTTACACAAGTTGTAAATTGTTGGATCGTATCAAACAGCATAAGTATAAGAGTAGTGCGATCCAGAAGCATCTAGAAGCCGAACATAGTGGAGGAGTTGTTGCATTAGACGAGATGATAAAGAATTTTAAAATACTTTACAAATGCAATAGTACGTATGAATTAAGACTGGTGGAAGCACTCCTTATTCGAATTTATCGTCCATTAATAAATATAAAATTTAATGAATTTGGACGTGAACTAAAACTCCACAAATAGAAACTTTTATTTTTTATTTTGTAGTTTTTATTTTACTGATTGTAAATTTTTCTAGATGGCATCCTTGACAATGACTTCGCTAGAAAGTCGAAATATTGGAACAAGAAACTATTTGTTTATCTATGCTATATCAAAATGTTATTCCCGTATTATATATACAAAATTAAGTGAAATCGAAAAGAAACTATTTAAATCAATGATTCACCAATCTAAGCTTATAACAAAACTAAAATCATATATTACGTTTCTAAGATATGTAGTGAAAACAACGACTCTGGAACAAATATAAAATGCTAAGATAAATTTAAATTATAAGTAGCTATTAAAGCAATAAAATATACAGACGTTTTGATAAAATCAGAATGAAGGAAATAAACTGTCGGATTGCAAAGTAAAAAAAGTTAAACGGAAACTTAGTTACGTTAAAATATCATCCGTCATTAAGAAATGTTAATCAGGAATTGCTGCTAATAACGTATAAATTGGTATCGAAGCCTAAAAACATTAATAGTAAAGAACCTAAAGTGTATTTCCTACAAATAACATAATTTACAGCCATCTTAGGAGGGCTTACCTGAATTAATTTAAAAATACTTTATAATCGGAAATGTAACGGATTCGAGCTCCCACGTTTTAAAAATTTCAGTGTTATCCAAGAAAGTTGTAATTTTAAAAGTACGCAAACGAATTTAGAATAAATAAAATAAAACATGCAAATATTTGTAAAACTAATAACTTTATATATTTAGGAGAATGCGGATTATGCCATGTTCAATATGTAGGAGAAATCAAATGTGTAAGCTTGAAATTGAATAACAGGCAACCAGACATTAATGCAACAATGATTCCGACTCCTTCGTAAATCATGTTGTTGAAATGCACCACGTTATAGATAAAACAAAATATACAATTATTGGTGGTTTTTATAAATATACAATTATTGGCGGTTTTTATAAACGCGATGCTAAAAGAGAAGCTGGCAAAACGGCAGGTCCAATTAATGACATTCAGTGGATAAGGAATGAACAAAAACATGATATTATTGACCCGAAAATGACTGAAAAATTAGGAAATTCTTCCGCAGTATATATAGAAACAATTTCGAATATGCTCTTATTCCACTATTTAATGCTTATCAAGCTAAATTGTTGCAATTAAGTTTAGTATGTCTGTATTTTGTAACAACATTACCTAAATGTGAAGATAGTATTGTAAGTGTTATCGTAATTTCAAAATAGCAAATTTATATTTTATAGTGGAAGATTTTTTTCTTAGTTCATATATTAGTGTTTTGAGTACATAAATTAAATCATGCAACTGAGTCTATGTATTTTGTCCTATACATAAATTTAATAACTTCAGAGATGTTTATATCATGATATAAACATAACAATTTAATTTTGTATTTTAAAATATTAAAAATTTAAGCTTATTTGTATATTTACCTTGTAGTCGTTTTTTAAGCTCATTCGTAAACATGACATTATATAGCTTTGAATTAGCGTATGATAGCAGAGCCGATGTACTGATTTGCTTTACTTTATCAAGGTTATATCTGCCAACTAAACATTTATATTAAACTATACATTTGTAAAGAATAAATTAGACTATAATTTACCATGTCATCTTGAAACAATATTCGATTACCCATCTTTCTTATCTGTATTAGCAATAAACACTTCGGGAATGAATTATTATAGTATAAAAACGTTTTTAAATTAATTCTTCATATATATATTTTGAGAACATGGACTACTTTTAATTTTAACTTGTGATAAAATTAATAATGCTACTTTACTATATATTTAGGTAAATGTTGTAACCAGATATAAATATATATGGTTACAACATTTACCTGAAAATATTTGTTGAGTCTTTAAATGACCCAAGAGCGCGGTACAGTCACGATCAATAAAGCTATATATACGAAATATGATTATTGGTCTCTACCAACAAAAAACAAAGATTAATTCTTCAATTTTACGTTTCGCCTTGCGACTTCTTCAAAAATTATAAGTCGTTGTTATTAAGATAATTTAAACTACATAGTTTAAATTATCTTAATAATTTAAACTATCTAGTTTAAATTATTTATGAGTAGTTTAAATTATTTATGACTAGTTTACGCACTACTCATAAATTGTTATAATCAATTATAGAATAATTAAACTCTGATTTTTTAAGTGTAAAACGCTGCATTTAATTCATTCTGATTATTTGAAAAAATAATAATTTGAAAAATAATAACTTTTTTAGTAATGTAATGGATGTCTTAGTATATATTCTTATGCTTTGAATGACTTGCTTTCAAGCAAGTCATTAAAGAATGCTTCACTTGCCAGTTAAAATATAGGCATGGCTACAACTTTTGAGCCAAACTATTAAATCACGTAATGGTAATATTTTGCATGGCTTTGAATATTAAATACTGAAACGAATAATTTGCTTATTTGATAAGTAAATTATTTATTTTTTATATTTATAATTAGCATCTAAGCTGTAAGCTAAAACAGAAAACTTACTTAAATGAAAACTGGAAGAAACATTTATAATTCTTGCATCTGGAGATTTCTTGAGTGTATCGAGCAATAAATTGGTGAGCAGGAAATGACCAAGATAGTTAGTAGCGAAATGAATTTCAAACCCATCTTCACTCAAACCTGGATTCATTAATACACCTGTTAAAGACATGATATGTTTAATTTAATTACTGTATATGTACATGCGATATGTACTTCAATACCTGCATTATTTATTAGTAAATCTATCTTATCAACCTTAGCACGAATTCTCTTGGCGAAAGACCGAACGGAAGCAAGACTGGATACGTCTAATTGTTCAATTTGAATAACACGCTTCGGATTCTCTTTTTGCATAGTTTCTCTGGCTTCTGTTGCCCTTTTTACTGACCGACATGCCATTATCACTTTAGATCCTAGATATTTAATCACAAGCAACTAAAGCTATTTAGGTTATGAATCACAAATATAAATAGCTCTCATAATAAAAAAATATAATTAAACAGATCAGCAATTTTAATATAAGCATGATGTTGTGTAAGTAATGACGGGGAAATAATTATCTACAAAAGTGTCAATGATCGACATGTGATAAATCATCCTTTGAAAACAAACCTTTGTCTGCTAAATATTTTGTTGCCTCATATCCAATACCACTATTCGCCCCTGTTATTATCGTTAAAGTTCCATGTAGATCTCTATCGCAGCTACATTTGCTATGAATATTAAATTTTAAGTAATCTGTCCATCCTAAAAATATTAATTTAAGTGTGCAATCACAACTGTGAAAAAGAAACAATAATAAAACATCTTCAAATACTACATTAATTTCGTGAATAGTATACCGTAATTGAAATTAACAAGATTACTTGACTTTTTACGTAATTAATAGTGAAATCTTGAAATTCAATGTATTGAACGTTTAGAAGATTAAACGTTCAAGATATTGTAAAAAGTGTAAAAAGGTTTCGAAGTAAATGAATCGCAAAGTCAGTATTCATGAACTCGCAGTCCTCGAATGCCACAGATCGTCAATATAAAAAGTGGCACAGAAATTAAACTACCTTAGATTTTGAATGGGACAAATTTATTATTACGCGAATTTTTCAAAGATAAAATGAATAAATTAAATCTCGGTATGAATTTCCGATCTGCAACACGCGAATTCTCACGATATAACCTTAATAAGAATTTGAAACAAGTTCCCAAAACACTAGAAAATAGCACACATGCAAAAGACGATACAAACTATATTTTTTAGGAATGCAAATTTACTAAGTTATGCGATATGTAAAACCAAAATCTCTTTTGTGTGAGAAAAAACCGAAATCAAGCCAGTACATGACACTGAACGAGCATACGAAGATGGATGATGTAATATTCAAAAAGCCGCGAACAGCTCGCATTTTTGGTATGAAATGATGAAGATTACTAAAATAAAAGCAAATTCACAATTATCGACCATAAATTTTAAACGAGTGTCTCGTAAAAACAACAATCTACAACCTGCAACGTTTTATTTATCGCTTAAGATTCGCGAAGATTGTAACCTCATCCAAAAACTAGGCTTTATGATTTCGCTAACATTTTTGATTTTGCAAAAATAAAAATTCTGATTGTCACTAAATTTCAGAGTCACTATTGATTAAGTCATATGAGCATAAATGTTTAGAATATAACGCTGGAGTTATGATTTATACTTACATTGATATATGTTTTGCAGTGATTGTCTTCTTTGTATTTTGTTTTTTATGATGTCTTATCTTGATCTAATTTAAATTTATTTGTAGTTGATTTTATTGTTTCTGAAATTTCAATTGCATTATTTAATTGTTTTCACTCATTGTTTAATCATTTAATTATTAGTTAATCATTTTCACAAGTTGGATCCACATCCGATTACTCCAACGGCGGATTAAACAGTGGACGAAAAGGCGGATGAGAGACACTATATCGGGAACGGGAGATAGCCGAACAAACAAAATTACTCCGATGACTCCAACGGCAGATTGGACAATGGACGAAAAAGCGGAAGAGAGTTTCTGTGACCTGTTTCCTTACAGTAGCGATGTTGGATCATCAAAGGATATCAAGAACTGGAGACAGCCGAGCAAACAAACCAAAACAATAACAATGACAATCAACAAATTTACAAAATATAAATTAAATGTGAAGAACAATAGTCAACTTATCACTGAGCGGAGGAGTTTCATTATCAGGTTTCGTATAACCGGGGAATTGTACGGAGATAGCGAAAGAGACATCAACATCCGAAGCGGACCAGCCTTCATGTAGGAACGTGGAATGTCATCTCGCTGGCGGGGAAGGAACCAGAATTAGTTGGAGAGATGATTCGCTTCGGTCTAGAAATAGTCGAAGTGTCTTATTTTCACTATTCTAAAACTGGATCTAAACTTTTGGATCAAGGTTGGTCTTTTAACTATTCGGGAGTTACCAACGGAAACCGACGGCAGCCGGGAATAGAGATACTTACAAGTACCCTGGTGTCGTTTGTGATAGATAGGTTTAGCCCTTGAACGAAAGGTCGGCATCTCTGAGACGTTTAGTCGAAGAGGGAAAGGGGATAACACTTGTGTGTGCGTATGCTCTCAACATTATCTCTGAATGTGGAGTCTTCATGTAAGATTTTCATGCTATGTATGATAGCACTCTTGTGGGAGATTCCCTCATTTTATTGGGTGACTTCAATACTCATGTTGGTAACGACAGCACTCGGAGTGGACTGTTTGAGAGGAACGGACTCTCCGATCTGAGTGCGAGTAGTGTTGAATTTTTGCCCTTTTGTTCTCGTAACAAATTATCATAGCCAACACCATGTTTGAACATAAAGAGATCCATAGATGTACATGGCATCAGGATTATCAGTCAAAGTTCAATGATCGATTTTGTAATCGTTTCATCTGATCTGCGAAGTCAAGTTCTGGACACTCGTGTGAATATATAGGCTGAGCTGTCAACCGGTCACTATCTTGTAGTTAGTAAGCTTCGATGGCAGGATCGGATGCTAGACAAGCCTAATAAACCCAAACGTTGTGTGAGGGCGCGCTAGGAGCATCTTGTAGATGTTTCTTGTCAAAGAACGTTTTTCTGGCTACATCCGGAAGGGCATCTCTGCATCCCGCATGGCGGATGAAGATTTTATACGGGTGGTTGATCTGCGTGTGGATATCGCAATTAAGAAAATGGAGGACTTGGCCACTACGATGCTATCAGCTTTCTGTACGAATCCTGTCCTCCCAACGTCTACGGCCATTCCAGTATCTAAAAAGAGGCAGTCTTCAGCTCATGCCATCCCCCCTATCGAGCTCGGCAAATTGCTCAAGGGCAAGAATAATATGGGAAATGAAGATACTGTCTATAGGCAAATACCTACTCTGGAAGGTGCTAGTGGCGGGAAGGGGAACCTTCCCGTTCCTAGCTCTGTCTAGGTGGGCAATCCCACATCCAACTAATCCATCACAATGCAGAGTACTCGTGAGCCTTTTTCACTGAATTTCCTCCAGTGGAATTCGGGAGGTGCTTCTGCCCTTAGAATTCTATTCGGTAGAGATGCAGATGTTATAGTCCTTCAGGAGACGCGGTCTATTCGTCTCTCCCAGGACATTACTCGATTTATTCCAAAACACATTTATTCCCACTATACTTCGTATATAACCCCGCCTCACTCATCTTCATCTCAAGGTCTTCTAACCTTAGTTAAATGCTCTTTAAGATCTTCCCTCTTGCTAAACTACTCTTGTCCAGACATGTCTTGTTTAGTAGTTTCACTCTGTAAAAACGATAAACGCCTCAGTCTATCCAATGTCTACATCCCTTCAAGTGAGATCCACAAGAACCGTGACCTCCTGGATAGTATTATTGATAGCGGGTATAACATGGTACTTGGTGATTTTAACGACAGAACTGGTCGTTGGATCAACGCATCACTTCGCAGAGCCAGGAATGGTTACTTTATTCACAAACCACCCTCCCCCACCTTTCATTGCACATCAACGAATTAACTCCTTGACTTACTGTAACTACACAAGAGGTGGTTGTTGAAACCCCTCTGTACGGAGCAGTCGCGACAACATCTGTCCACCTCTCATGACCTAATTCGTTGGATGATTGAAGAAGATACGTTGCTTCGAAAGAGGTTTCACTTTGAACCGATCAGAGTGGCCTTCTTTCAAGCGACTATCCAACTCTTTCCCAGAATTGGAAATGAGAGTCTGACCGAATTTAATACCTACCTCTTTTCGCAAGCTACCGCGATTCTATCGACTACCTATAAAGGTCGTATACACAATCCTACTCCGACGAAACTCAAGGTCCTAGCGAAATTACTTAACCTACCTAATCTCTCTGTTTCCGCCAGACAAGCCCTCTCGAATGAATAGTGGAGCACTAGATATAGGTTCCAACTGAGTAGGGATAGGACAAGTATTGCTCGCCTTAACCCTTCTCAGGCTTCCTGTTGGAAGATTTTCAAGAAGGAGAAGTTTCTTTGCTGGAAGGATAGGGCATTAGTTGGATAGGCAATGTAGGCCTTGACAAAGTTTTGGAGGAGTCACTAGCCCTACACAACTATAGAGCCACGCAATCACCTCAAATAATCCCGCCTTGCGGTAACTTCAGTAGTAGGGATCTATCTCATTAACTCCTAGGGTCCACTGCCGGGCACCTCCAAATCCGTCGCTCCACTTTTATCTCGGGTCTGTCAGCTTTTGACAGCCGACCAGAGAAGAGAAGTGGCCGTCACAATGCGTTTAGCTTCCCCATCCGATGTAACAGACATCAATATTAGTAAGCGTGTTTTTATTCCTAAGAAAAATCATGCCTCATGCCCTAAAGATCTGCGACCCATTTCGATTCAAAATGCCCTCGTGTCGATTTATAAAAAAGCACTTTCACGTAAAATCCGCGACTATTTAAGTAAGCGTAATTTAATCCCTCCAGGTTTTCATGGGTTCGTCAAAGGTCGTTCGGTCCATTCAACAATTGGTAAAGTGGAGCAGTTTTGTCAGGTCAATAGCCGTCGTTTAGTTGTGGCTGTTTTCCTTGACTTTTCTGCTGCATTCGACCGCATCTTTATTCCCTTTGTGATCTATTCTCTCAGGTCCCTCGTGTTGCCTGCGAGAATTGTGAACAGGGTGGAGATTCTGCTGTACACCAAGCGATTTTACTATGAAGACGAACCTGATGCGCGTCAGTTCTACCTTATTACGGGTGTGCCCTAAGGCTCCCCTCTTTCTCCTATCTTATACCAAGCTGCATCTACTAAACTATTCAAAATATTTAAACGAAACCAACGTCTAGTAGTGTACGCTGATGACACAACAGCCCTGTTCACTGGTCGCAGGTGTAAAGACGTAGTCTCTGACATCAGCCGTTTCTTTTCAAGATTAAAAGACCAGCTACCCCAATTCAATCTCATTTTAAACTCCGCTAAATCCCAGGTGGTAGTCTTTCATGGCTCCCTATGCAACAAAGCGTAAACATAAGAGACTGACACTCTTTGCGCTCTCCTCTATATTTGCCTCTGAACCACTCCCCACCTTTACAAGGCGAGTAAATTACCTGGAGTTCACTGTTACGGAGAACTGGTCGGCGAAAGCTGACTTGGATAGCTTCAAACGTATCCTGAAGAAAGCTAGGTGAGCCCTGAAACTGGCTCAACATCTGTAATTAAATGGGAAAACCTAAGTGCGCCTATGGGGCACTTGGGCTATCTCGGAATTAGTCTTCTTTTCGAGAGGACGTCCCCAGAGCAAAGGTTAAGGTTTCTTAAGTTCCTTGTCTCTCGTTTACCCAGCATAGTTCGCCTCGATTGGATTCTTCTGGGGGTGAGGGTTGGGGGTTAAAGACCCCGGGTGGTTCAGTCGCAAGGCGGCGTGTTGGATCCGTTAATGTGCTCAAATACCCCTGGACCTGAGGCCGTCAAGAAGAAGTTAATTGAAGAAGACTACTATGACAAATTTAAGATTATGGTTGATTTTTTACTTATTGACTTGTTTTGTTGTTGATTATGGCTTCATTTAACCCTTTTGTATTGTAAGAAAAACTTTATTTATTTATTATTTATTTTGTTCTCTGAAGTAACCGACGTGTGGCTGTTTTCCTGAAATGGTATAAAAATGCACAAAATTTAATAGCTTCTAAGGTTTTTTGTTGCAAAACGTTTTGAGTATCAATCGGACAATCAAAGCGTATTATATTTGAAAAACTTCTTCGTTATCCAAAGTTTATGTTTTCGGAATCAAGGGCTATATTGGTAGCTGAGAGTCAAGCGACATCAAAGCAAAAACGTTTTGAGTATCAATCGGACAATCAAAGCGTATTCTATTTGAAACTTCTTCATTATCCAAAAATCAAGTTTTTGGAATCAAGGGCTATATTGGTAGCTGAGAGGTGAGTTTTTGCTGTTGATATAGTTTTTGATCTTTGTATTTTTATTTGCTTTTTGTTTTTTTTTTGTGTTTTTGTTTTTATTTTTTATTCATATATACATCTATTATAAATACAGTTGAAAGGAATTAATCGTCATAAGCCAGCTGAGAAAAATCTTCTTTCCACTTGGAGGAAAATTTAAAAAATATAGAAGAATCTACAGTGCAAAAAAGGCTCTTGCCTATAAAGCAAGACTTTTTCGCACTTAAAATAACATGCAAATAGAACAGTAATCTCAACAAAAAAATAAGAGAGATAGAAAGGAAAATAAGAAAATCTGTTCTTGGAGAAATCTTCGAACGATTTTTCAAAGGAGAATTTTTGCCGAATCTCTTTTAAAAGCTTAGCTTTGAAGGATAAATTCAAAGCGGCTTTAGTTGGAGAGGAGGGTACAGAAATTATCGACATTTCTCCACAAGTGACGGCCATCCTTATGGATGTGCCGTCATTTGCGGAGAAAGAAGATGTGGAAGAATTCTTACATCAATATGATGTAGGAATTCTAAAAGCATCCAAATCTTTTAATCAATCATATAGTTCCTTTCTATTAAAATGAACTGTATGTAGTTTAAAAATAAAAGAAAGTTGACGCAGCATCTGCGGACATCGAATATCTGTAAATATATCCGACGAAGACGATGCTGCTTTTCGGTGTCCGCAGTGTTACAGATGTCAACGCTGGGGACATTTTTCGAACATATGTAGATAGGTGTCACCGCGTTGCGTCCACTGCGGATAAGAACATGAAACAGAAATCAAGTCTAAACAAAAGACTATGTGCAAACTGTGAGCAACCTCATAAGGCGTACTCACACATTTGTCCAGAGTTTAAGTCTTACTTAGCATGGGTAAACGGTGAGAACAAAAAGACTTGTGAGGAGGCTCAATCATATCTTAAAGCAGCCAAAAGTCACTATCTGGATCAACATGCTGGACAAGCGTCGATGTTGATCGAGAGAGTACTTGCTCTTGAAAAAGAAATGACTGCTTTAAAGCAGGAAAATGCTAAACTAAAAAGGATGTAGTTCATTAATGTGATTTGAAGAAATTCAAATCGGAGTTGAACGCAGCAACATTACACAAGTACAAATCGTTGAAACCGAAGAAATAGAAGTCATCGATTTCGATGACTACTTTCAATCGTTTTAACGATTTATCACAAACGAAAATAGAAGGCTCTCAGAATGAGGACAATACTGTGGAATATTGTTCCGTAGTATCGACTGATTTGAGGGTCCTTCGATTAAGGTAACAGGGACTGCTCTTAAGGGGCTGCGTTACCTGAATCACTTCAGCTGACGTCGAGTGGGAGAGGCAGTTCATGGCAAAAAAAAACTTCTAATGCAAGAAATAAAAGCGAAGAATTGAATTTTATTCGCTTGAAGACATCTGCCTGATGAGTTGGAATATAGGTTATGTTAAGAACCTTATACAGTATTTCGGTCTCATTCAGACGGATCTACTTCTCTTGCGGGAAGCGAGATCACCCGATCAATTGAAGATATTTGGTAGAAAGATCGACGACTACGACGCATTTGTGTCTGTGGAGTGTCTCAGAATGGAACTCTTTCTAGTGTCGTTGGTAAAGAAGCGTTTTTGCGCGTATTTATTATCGCATGGCACTAGCGAGGTAGGTTCATTCCTACTTCTCCGTTTTCTCATCTCCAGACGCCAAGTTCATGTTGCAAATTGTTACATCAAGCCGGGTGCCTGGACTTAAATAAGAGGAGGAGAGAGATTCGGTTTATGATGTTGAAGATATTCAATTTGAGTGCTCAGTTTTTAAAAAGAGATTTTAATGACGACGAAGGGTCTCAGGTGGGCAATATGATCGCCTCAGCATGGGAGGTCATATGTACCCCGGAAGGGACGTTGGTCCGTCGTCGGAATAAATATTGCTCCACATTGGATTTTGCAATACAAAAAAAATACTAAATTCAAAATGAAATGGCAGCAGAATTTGCTGCCAGATTCTTTTAACAATGGACATAAACTTATATATTGGTCGTGAAAAGAGGAACTAGTTTTCAAGATTAGATTTCAACCTACACGAGCCGGTATACAAGCATTCAATAAAGCAATTATAGAAGTAATGATAAGTTTAAATAATAAAATTTATTTTGCCAATATCTTAAAATTTTTTAATGAAATTATAAATTTTAGTATATTAAATAATAATTCATAATAAGTAATAATTTCAATTTTTTCGATTGCTTAAATGTTTTAGATGAATTTTGATAAATTTTATAAACAAAATAAAAAAATCAAATAATTTATTAATTTTGAATAATGCCATTTTTAACAATGCAAGTAAATTCTTAACGAATAAACGACCTCCGAACATTAACTACACACCCAAGACTCTTCATTTGAAACGTATTCTCTGGGGTTTACGAGCAGATGTGAATCCTTCATCTCAGAGAATCGCTCAAATGACTCTGCTCAAGAATGACATGCAGGAGTTGGCGAAGAGGGTCGACGCTAAGAAGTTGCTTTCTTACAAGAATTTTTCAAAGGAATGGTGGCAAACCATTAGGCGAACCACCTTCCGTTCTTGGCAGCAGCGTCTTCTAGGTGGATATCCTCTAAGGGTTTTGAGTTTGTACTTCATGAACTAAAAAATAAGCACCTAGCCAATGCTGAGGTATGTACTGAGAGGAAAATGATGAAAGTACGGTTGGAACTCTTGCTCTCGACAATCGACACTTCACAAGAGGACATCACTTTAGACGACATTTTGTGTGCGTGCCCAGTCGTGTCTGGAGCTTCGGCATGTTCTGCTGCGACCAAATTGATCGTCGATAAAATTTTGACGGATATCGCTACCAAGATGCTAGGGTAACCTCTAGCAGCTTGGTGCTATATTGCGGTCTGAAGGGTGGTGTTTCTTGCGAAGGGAAGATGGGTTTCGAATGCTAAAGACACAAGACCCATAACAATATCTAATAATATTGTTATGTTATATGAGAGGGCTCTTGCTAGGAACCTTTCCCGATTCTACGAGGATCGTGATATGTTGGGAGACCACATTCACGGTTTTTGTAGAGGAAAGGGAGCTGTTAAGGCAGTAATGTTCATGCAAAGCTTACTCACTAGCGACAGTCGACATGCAGTCCTTTATTCGCTGGATGTGTCGGCAGCCTTCGTCAACCTGGGGCATTATGCAATAATTACAACGTTGACCAGTGATGGAATACCGAGTAATATGTTGCGTCGTGTCCTAGACATTTTGAAAGCAAGAACTTTCTACTTTGATGATGACGCGGGTAATTACTATCATCTCAACAAAAGACTTCCCCAGGGATCTCCTCTGTCTCCTATCATTTATATGATAGTGACAAGGGGAGTTCTGGAGGGTATTTTGGATAGGAACACCCACGCCATCATTTATGCAGACGACATCTCGATTGCATTTAAAAGGAACACTCTATCGGATGCAAGGTTCGAAGGGCATATAAAGTCTGTAATGGGTATTGTTGCTAATCGCTTAGTGAAGTAAGGTTTGTCTTTAAACCCAACGTAGAGCAACTTTATTCATTACAGATTTCGGCGTCCTGGAAAGCACACTTGTCTCCTTAATTTTCTTGCAGGGAATCGAAAGCGTCGTATGCGCATTCTGGGATCTGTCTTTGAACCATGTTTGCATCATCGGTCAGATATGGCCCAGTGTTTTAAATTAGTTCGAAAAGGTCTACGTTTGTTTGAGAGATCGAGACGATTAAATGTCAGTTTGGGTAGATGTATAATGCGTTTGTATTAAGCGGATTGTACTTTTCTCAAACAATCGCCCTCCAGAACAACGCTATCTATTTTTAAAACGACTGTGCATCTTAATAAATAAATTTTTCTTGAATGAAATAGTAATTAAAAATAAATTAACAACTAAATATGTTTTATTTTACATTAGAAAAATTAAGGCTTTTGTATAATTTTTATTTTTTGTTTTTGTAGTTGATTGATCTTTTTGTTTTTTCTTATTTTTGAAAGTGTGTGGGTTAATTAGTTTAATTAGTTCTTTATATGCGCTTGACCTCAAGTACTTCTAATACCGGACAAGTGTATCAATCAAATCTTGAAGAAAAGAATAAAAGGGAAACTAGATTGGGACCCCATATTTGGTTGGAGTCGAGAAGAAAAAAGGAGGAGGAAAGAAGAAAAAGAAACATGTATATAAAACATTTGTTTTTTTTACTTTAATAAATCCTCAATTATATAGCTACTGATACAATTCATGATGATGATCGCAGTCGTGTTTGACAATTTAAATAAACCCTCTTTTTGATTTTGTAAAATAAAATTTTTGATTGTCTAGCTGTTTTTCATTGTATTCCTGTATGTATTTAGTCGACTGATTATAAGTAACTGTGATATGCTTACAGAGCATGTATCAAAGTATATTAATGCCAAATTATCAAAGTATATTATTGCCAAACTACGTTCACAATTACAGTGCATTGCCAGTTACCTGGAAAATAATGACAATTGTTTACGAGCATGTGAGTTATTAAAACAAGATATTCCAAATAATTCAATAATAAGGATATAGTAGAAAGCCTTTATACAATCATAAATAATAATAAAGAAATCCAGGCATGTCGGTTTTATATTGATAAAGATCGTTCGAGCCATAAATATAAAGAAGAGATATAAAAATGCATTCAACTTGTGCTTGAAAATATTTACTTTCAGTTAAAAAATAAGTTATTTCATCAGTGAAATGAAATAGTTATGGGATCAGTCATAACACCGAAGTATGTTATACTTGATATTGGATACACATTAAACACAGATCAGCTAAAAATGGAACAACAATATAATTTTGATGAAAAGGGACATAGATGACATCCTAATTAAATGAACATGCTCACATCGAGAACTTAAAAATTGGAAGACGGAACATGATAGCATAAGTAGATTTAAATTGGACAGCAAAATATAAAGCTAAATGTATTTGATATTTTGCTATTTCACAATCAAGACCAACAAAAATAAAAATTAAAAGCAAACATTTTCAAATGTCATATGTAATAATTCAAATCGGTTGAATTTGGCAAAAGTGAATTGTTCCAATATCTCATTCATTCTCCGATTTTTTAAACAATGTCGCTGATATTAAAACAAAAAAGCATAAGTAGCAAAATCAACACTTATACATCATAATAGCTTTTCCAAACGATATAATGTAATTGTCTGAAAACAGAATTATTTCCGTATTTTAATGGAGGATGCATTTATTTTATAATTGAGGATACATTTAAAAATATATTAAAATCATATTTCGCTACAAAATGCAAACCTTGCAATGTTAGATCACGGTGTATGACGACAACTATCAGATACCACTAATCTTCAATGTTCATTTGTTTATGCTACAAATTTCTTTTATTCGAAAATTTTAAAATATTAAGAATTTTATCAAATAGTGCATTTTAGTAGATTCGTTTCTAGATGAATTTATATCAACAAGAAATATTTTGAATGTGTACGTATTTAGTTTTTGCACAGATTATGAGTTGTTCACAAATTGTCGTGTACTTTTGAGAAAAATAAATTTCGTCAATATCAAATTTATATTGCTTATGAATGTCGTCTATTCCTGAATATATAAACTGTAATGGCTTTAAAGCATTGCTGATGTTTTATATAGCATATAATATAGTACATATAATATATTTATATATCTTATATAATGTATAATATAATATATAAGTTTTATATTTATAGCATATAATATAGTATACATAATATATTTATATATAATATATTAATTATATATAATAATTATTTATATAATTATGTAATAATTATATATAATTATTACATACTAATTAAATAAGCTAACTGAGTCTACGTATTTTATATCGTAAATTAAAAATAATGCAAAATAAAAGTTAAATAGTTAAATAATAAAAAATTAATTAATAATAAATAATTGTTATAAGATTTTATATAATTTATATCAAGATGAATTATAAACTGAAATTAAAAATAAAGTTTTTGAAGTCTAAAGCAATGTTTTGTCAATCGATTAGGTCAACTGAGATATCCATTCAGCAAAACATAAAATTATGCGTTTATGAAATTTTCATGTCAAAATTAATGGTCTGAAATTAAAAATAATAACAACGAAAAGATGCGCAACCGGTTTCTCTATTGCAAATTCACTTTGTACCACTTAGATTCTGAAATATTTTAATTTCAAATTTTGTCAAATTAGTTTTAATAAGTGTGTATAGCAGCAAAACAGCAAAAGTTTTTTGAAAAATAAAAATATAAAATCACAAGAGCAGAATTAAAGACCAACCCAGGGCACATTGATTTTCATCAGATTTCATCTAAAACAGAGTTTACCAAATTAATGAAATCATTAAAATGTGAGAATTGTAAAACTTTTGATTCGATATACTCTTAAATTAAAATGTCCCCTGAAAATTTCACTAATTCTTCATAAAAAATTTTTGAGAGATAAATAACATATAATTTCAATTCCGCTCGCTTCGCTGGCGGAAAATCTTGTCCACCAAGATTAATATTATAAATCACATTACAAATTGTCTTGGTGATATAAAGAATATATATAATCTTAAACACACAAAGCATTATTAAAAGAGAAACCGCAACAATATTTCATTCACGTAAATTACACGTAAATTACACGTAAATTACACAACTCTTTCCAGCATACTCTCTGATATTGCGATGGACTACTAGAAGGACGATGCTTAGATCAAAATGTTGATTTTCGCAAGAAAGGTTATTAGCGTGCCTGTAGGTTATCGCCTAATTCAATCCTTGGCCGAATTCATCACCGTCGTCCTAAAAAATTGTGTGCCAAATCTATAAGAAAATTTTCCTGTGGTGCTAACATGATGGCATTACAGAAATCTAATGACGATATTCGCCCGATTGCTGTGGGTTGTACGTTGCACCGCTCGGCAGCAAAGATTGTCGCACGTTGGGCATCAAGCGATATTCTAGGTGAGTTCGTGCCTCGACAATTTGGCGTTGAAATACCTCGAGGAGTTGAAGCTGTGACTCATTCGTCCAGATACTTTATCGCGAATGCCTTAGTTCCTAAGATTGCACTTGCCAAGTTATACTTTCATAACGTGTTCAACACTGTCAACCGTGGCCACATTATTGAAATGGTTAGCAGGAAGCTATCAGCTTACTTGCCATTCGTCAACCTGTGCTACGGTTGCGATAGTCAACTTATTGCCAGCACATCAATAATTCCGTCAGACCAAGGTGTTCAACAAGGGGACACTCTCGGTTTCCTGCTTTTCTCGCTTGCCGTAAACGAAGTTGTCAAACTCTGCCAGACACCGTTTTGCGCATGGTATCTCGACGACTGTATTTGGGAGGGGTGACCCGGATACGAGTTATTCGGATGTAGCTAACTTAATCGATCAGAGGACGAGAATTAGACTTACGTGAAATGCTTAAAAGTCGGAATTAATAACCCGTAATTCTAAGGATTAAATTAGATTGTAGACTAGATTCCCGAATGCATTCCGACTGATCCTAACGACGCTGTCATCTTGGACACCCCGGTAGGAAGCGATTTGGCAGTCAATGAAATCGTGAATAAATGTGTATCGCTTCTTAGAACACTGTCAAACAAATGGTCGATCTATCTAGACAAAATGTGCTGTTTCTGTTGCGATGTAGCTTCAGTATACCAAAGATTTTTCATCTGCTACGCTGTGCTTCTCGCTCTTCCTGCCCGTCATTAAAGCATTACGACGAAATCCTAAAGTCCACTCTGGCCAACATATTGAATTTATTTTTGGATGATAAGGAATGGCGACAAGCAACTCTGCCTATTGACTTGGGTGACTTAGAACTACATCGATGTGAAGTTATATCACTGCCAGCATATTTGCCCTCAATCGCTCACGTCAGTTCTCGTAAACGCATTGGTGAGACCAAACCTTGAAGCAACCAGCGAAGTGGACTGCTCGGATTTCTAAAATAGTGTATGCCGATGGGCGGCTGTATGCGGGGAAGAGTTGCTAACGGAAAAACATAAACAAAAACGTTGGTCTCCTCCCATGTACATAATCGCTAGTAGTTCACTCTTGTTGGAAACCAATTCTGCTAAATGTCGAGCTAGACTGATCGGGGCGGTAGTCAGGGACTCTAGAGATTTCCTGAAGGTACTTTCAATCTCGGCGGTTGGCACCAGATTGGACGACGTATCCTTCACAATCGCCGTGGCCCTACAACTCGGCATCGAATTTAGCGGGGAATTAATATGTGGATGCGGAAATACCAGCGACGCATCGGGCTTGCACAGCCGTGACTGTCGACTGTGCAAGCAGCGGAATACCTTCTGGATTAGAGCCGGTTGGATTGTGTCGATGCGATGGCAAACGACCGGATAAGGGAACATTTGGTTCCTTGGAAGAACGGTAAAATACTAATTTGGGACGCTACCTGCATAAACCCTCTAGCGGCGAGTTACTAGAATAAAACAGTCATTCGGGCCGGTGAGGTAACCGCTTTTGCAGAATGCAAGAAGGAAAAGTACAAAGAGATCAATAATGGGATATATGCATTCGTTCCAGTAGCTGTTGAGTCCCTGGGTGTCTCGGGTAAGGAAATTTTGTATTTTTATCGAAGAGATCGGAAATATGATGTCCGGGTCACTGGTGAAATTCGATCAACGGCTTTCTTCAGACAGCGATTGAGCGTAGCTGTTCAGCGAGGCAATACCGCTTGTATACTCGAGTGCCTAAGCGATCAATCGCTTACCGATTTTTTTAAGGATGAAAATGCCTAAATGTTGAAGACTGCAATCATAATGTATTATGACTTAACTTTTTCTGTAAAAATTAATATATAAAAATGTATTCTTAATACAATCATTATATTTAATTTATAATCGAAATTGCTCTATTGATGAGAAGTCTATAATACGGATGTGGCAAAGAGATAATGTACATTGTAATTTATTTTAAAGAATAGGAACATATCCGCAATAGATAATTTCGTTCTAAATCATCTGCTAATAATCATGGTGCACTTTAAAGCAACCAAGTGATCGTATTCTTGATTCTATCCGTTTTAGATATGAAAATATTATATTTCTACACTTTTCTAAGCAAATTTAACACTTTGATATTCTAATATGCAACATGAGGGTGTAATATTTGGCATTATGGGCGTACATTCTAGCAAAATGAACATGTATTTATAAACATCATTGCAAAATGAACAATATAAATGTAAACAAAATGTGTTTGCCAATTTTAAAAACAAAGGTTCAATTTGGTATTTATTATTATCTCAAAGTATTTTATATAAAAATGAATTTTGAGTATTAGAGTGTTATGAATTTTGAGTATTTTGAATGAATATTTTGAATGAGTATTTTGAGTATTATGAAGCATTAAATATTTTGATGAACATATACAATTATATAATGAATTACGTAATAAATAATTATACAAAAAGTATTTACTAAGACGTAAATATTTACCTCAAATAATCAATATCTCAAATAAGACACTAATTATCAGAAATAATTATCCTTATGTAATTTACTAAGTCGTATCTGATAATGTGGTCTATTTGGATCATATCTCATATCTCAGTGATGATTTTGTCTATTCAGCTGCATTGCGCTGCTTTGTTAAATTGATTAGAAATTAAGTGCTTGTGAATAGTAAAAAATGAAAATAGTGAATACTGTCATTTCACAACAAAATAATGGGTTTTATGAAAAAATAAAATTTATCTTCGATAGACCGCCACATTAAAGACCTTTTAGAATTAGCAAACCGACTTATAATCAGCATGTTATTAGCTTACAATCACCTTAATAGCAAACAAATAGGCAATCTACTACAATTCGGGGCACTTGAATTATACAGAAAGATTACGGTACATTTAAATGATCAATTGCTCAATTACCTCGAACGTTTCGATAACATTATTCTTCGATAGCTTAGTGAAGAAATTGGTAATGCAGTTTGCTTAACGTCAATCGTTAGAATGTGAAATGGTGAAGCGATTACAGCGAAAAGTCATGTTAGCATTAGTAAAAGCACAAATGAAACTATGAAAACAGAAACACTGTTTTCATCTTATAAAGTAAATCTTAGAAACAGAACGAAGTCCACGTATTTTATACTTTATATAAATTAAAAATAAAGATAAATATAATAAATAATTAGAAATACTAAATTACAAATAATTATCTAAAATTTGATACAATTTATATTTGAAAAGTTAAAATTTAAAATAAAAAAAAACAAATTTTGGAATTGAGTAATAAATAATATACGATGTATTCTAATAAGGAATCGAGGTCATCAGGAAGAACTGCTTCGTTAGCAGGTTTCAATCGCAATTCCTCAACACAATATCACAGCCGGGCAAAATACATGCTAATGACGTAGTTATTATGGGGAAATTTTATTACCTATCGAATCTTAATCTAATACAAAGAATAATATTTTTACCCATCTATAAAAATTTGCCGGTTAAGAGTTTAAATTTATTTTTAATAATATTTTGTTGCTTTGTATATTTTACTATTTTCTGTTTGATTTTATTTTTTAGTATCCTAGTTTAAAATATGGATCTATTAAATTATTTAAATGATTTTTAAGAAAACCAATATCATTACATATTATGGCAATTCTTAAAATTGCATTATTTAAAGTATTAAATTCAATACTATAAGGTATGCATGAATGATCATGCAAAAATATGTTTCTTATAAATTTAAATATATATTAAAGGTCACAAACCAAAAATGGTAGAAAACAAGTACAATTCAAAAAAGTATAAGTACGAGAAAAAGAAAGTTAGTTACTCAATCAAACCATCGTGCTTAAGCTTCTCCACTTTAATCGGTCCTGAGCCATCTCTTTCAGTATCATTTCGATTATTTTCGGTATTTAATCCAACCAATATTCGTCTCCTTAAGTATCTTAAGCCGAGCCTGGATCACCAATGCTTATCGGAACGTCTTTCTTACGTCATATCTTGATCGCTTCCATTCATGAAGAGGATGTGCCAATATACAGACATTGGGCAATCTTTCCTAATCCATCCGCAGGACATTACCACATATTTCTAACGTCGTATTTCCATAATGATTCTAGGTCTCGCACCTTGCATTAGCGTCTTACTTTCGCATTGATAATCTTACGTGTAGACCGAATACTTATACGTCTAAGGCATTGATAGTCAAAGTAAATTACCTTATGTAGAAGAAGAATTTTGTCTGGCAACGTTACCTTTATAATATAAATTAATAATCTTTAATAGATGTTAGTTCAACTGACATATCTAGATAGGCACATTCTTTATCAACAATATTCGTTTTAGTAAGAATTAGACTACCTGTGTATTTTTTAATTTACTGAAAAATATTGTTAGCGTTAAATACACATATATCATCAATTTTAAACATGTTCCTATTTGTTTAAAATATACAATTTGAACAGATTTGTATTCAATAAAGCTTAAAAGTAAGTCAACTATAATTGGCTACTATGACCTTTTATTAGAACGACTTTTAATTGTTTGAATATAGATGTCCCTACTTTTAAATAATTTTGATTTACCAAGGCTTCTATTAATTCAATTTAATCCAGATATATATATTTACTTGATGGTTTAATTTTTGTTAGATAGGCGTTATAGTTATACCATAACATATATGTAAATCTTTTTCCGAATATAAGGTTAATTAATTTTACTAACGCTTCTTTAATATCTACTAAATCTAGATTTGTATAAAGCGTACTAAAATCGTATGTATTTATATTTTGAAAATTTATTCCTTTTGTCTGTTCTAAAAATTCTTTTGTAGAATTAACACTGAAATATTGTTTTATACTAGGATTAATTTCGATTACCTTGCAATATTTTTTAAAGTGTGCTTTAATTACTTTAAGTATTTTATTCATATAGACAGAAAGTGGTTTTAATGTACATTTAAACGCACTACATATGAACCTTGGTTTTATTGGATTTTTTTGTAATTTTGGATTCCAATATAATATAGGTATAGTTTTATTATCTAATTCAACCTTTATACCCTTTTTATCCATTATAGAACAATGGCTTGTAATAGTTGTTTTTAAATTTAAATCACTACATTCCTATTTTGTGTTTATATTTAAATCATTAGAATTAACCTCTTTCACTAGTATATCATAATAAAGCTTTTTGCATATGAAGACAAAGTTATTACTAGCTTTATCAATAGTTGTTATTATATAGTTATCCTTTAATTTAGTATGTTCTTTATACATATCTTTATTAATTTTATCTTTTCTTTTATAATTGTTTCTTATTTTAATTTTTTATTTTATTAATTAATACTATAAGGTATGCATGAATGACTTGCAAAAATATGTTTCTGATAAATTTAAATATATATTAAAGGTCAAACAAGCGGCACTTATGAACTCAGCAACCACTACCGAGGCCCGCGCCAAGCTGCTAGCAGTGATTAGGGCTCACGGTGGTGATTTCCTAAGCACCATTCCCGTGAGCTCAATAGGCACTCGCCTAGATGACGCTACCATCACAGTAGCCGTCGCAATCCGATTGGGAATTCAGTTTTGTGCTCCGTATCGGTGCATCTGCGGAAAGGAAGTTGATAAAATGTTGACTCACGGGCTAGACTATCGCCATTCAAAGTCTCTCCATACTCGTCATGCCGATGCTAACATTTTACTAAAGAAGGTATTGACGTCCGCTGGCTTCCCTTCGTGTTTGGAGCCTACAGAAGTCTGCAGGGTTGACGGCAGACGACCTGACGGTGGAAATATGATTCCCTGGTTGTCAGGTAGACTGCTACTGTGGCTATTCACTTGTGTAGATACAACAGCACCCAGCAACCTTAGCAGTTCGGTATATAGCGCGGCCATTGTGGCAAAGAACGCTGAAACTAAGAGAGTCCACAAATATGCTAACATTGACATCTGCCAATATATTTTCATACCAGTGGCAGTTGAAAGCACAGAAGCGATCGGGCTAGTGTCTCTCGGTTTCTTCATGAACTCGGCACACGATTAATCCGCGCAACTTTCGAACTCCGAGTCCGTGCATTCCTGTTCCAACGGATCAGCGTAGCCCTTCAGCGGGAAAATGCAGCATGCATAATGGAGAGCATGAGCGAAGAAGGGTCGTCAATGCTGCTTCTATGATGGGTAGTAGCGTGATATTTCCGTATCTATTTCGGCTCGGCATGAAGTTGTCAAGACAGCACGACACTTTTATTTTTTTATCAATTATATAATTTCTTCAAATTTTAATCTTAGATGTTTTTAATCTTTCACTAAAAATCAGCTTACCAAAGTAAGAATTTAAGCCATTATAAAACGAATTGAAAATTATATTTTTATCGTTATCATTTAATCAATATTTAGTTATGTTTTCGATATCCTTCTTCTTAATTCTCTATTTTCAATCATAATTGCATTTAGATTAACTACATTTTAGATTTTCTACTGGTTTATGGGAAATCTAGAAGTTTGATTTTTATTCTTAAACAGAATTGTATATATGTAAACATACCATCAAATCTTTTATATTTTTTATCATTTATCCAACAAATTATATATTCTACGCTTCCTCTTAGCACTTTGTGTTGACTTTTTCATACTGGAATTATAAAATCGCCGAATTGTAAAACAACAAATAAATACGCTGTAAAAATAAACTGTTTATTCTCAATTGCATAATATGTTTTTAAGAAACTCACCAAAATTTGGGTTTTGCTCTCCTTTTTTAATATTCGTGTCTTACAAATTTATATAGCAAATATCAAGCTATACTTAAATTTGTAAATAGTAAATTAGAACAAATACCAATGGGCACACTTTTGTTTTAATTATGACTAAAAGTCGATTTTTATTTTTATTATACTACCGTAAAATTAATTATAACTTTTGCTGAAACAAATTAGACGCATATATGATAGTGTCATTTCCATAAAGTCTTGTTACTGTAAAAAAAATCACAAAGAGCATAAATTACAATTAAGTTAACGTTTTCGCCGAATAAATTGTTAATCATCAATTTTGAATTTTTGCAGATAAAACTTAAATGTATCGTTATTTCTAGAGATCACTAAAATACTTGTAATTTTTTGAAACTGAAACGTTATTGAACACATTTTAGTTCTAAGGTAGTTACATTGTTTTTAAGAAATTACTTAAAATTAGAATTACAAAAGCATTTTTAAAGCATTCAATAAACAAAATCAAAGTATATAAATACAATCAATAAAAATATATGTATATATAAATAGTAATATATTATTAAATATGAATCAGTTTAAATATTAAATTTACAAAACAATAATTAAACTTTAAAGCTTCAAGTTATTCTATGAACTACAATATGTATGATCCACAAGTATGATCCACAAGATTATAAATTACCTACATGTAATATAGGTAATTACCATTCAATACAATCAGCCGATTCTGCTGTCATCTTCAATTTCTAATATTTAAGTTACATATTATCTACACAAAACCCAAACATTCGTTGGTTTATGCTGATTTTTGAGCCGCAAATAGTGTAACACCTTTATTTATTGATTTAAATTGGTCAAATGAATAACTTGTAAACTATAATTTTAACAAGGACAATACAGTTAGCTCCTTGAGCCTAAATGAATCAAAAATAATGTTAATGTGGTAATGACTAGATTAAAACTTCTTGCTTCTTATAAGCTTTAAAAATAAATTTAAAAATATTAATTTTTAAATATTAATCTTAAAATATTGAAATTATTTAAGATAATCAAATGAATAACTTGTAAAATATTATTTTTTAGAATGATAGTATAGTTAGCCCCTTGAACCTAAATTAATCAAAAATAATCTTAATGCAATGATGATCAGATCGAATTTTCTTGCTTATTAGTCTTAAATATTAATTTAAAAAATATTAAATTTTAAATACGTATCTTAAAATATTGAAATTATTAAAGAACAATAAACTTTTTATCGATTTTAGAATAAATAATATTCTTGCATTCATGACTTCCAACTCCTTGCAACTTTACACACAACGTGTCAGTTTGTAGCTTCTGACATGTTGGTATTGACATGTTGGTATTGTTTCAACAGTTACTGAGTGCAAAGTAATTATTAAACTCAACAGAATAGTGTGTACCGACGCTGCTTCCTTATAAACCCTAGTTCCGTTTTCAGAATTGAGCATAGATCCGTTTGCCTGTGATACAACTTATCACTCAGTAAAGCTATAAGCTCTGTAATATATGAATACCATGCCGTGAAGTTATGATACAACATTTTCTTATATACATTCAAAGCATTCTTTCATATATTATATGCTGATCTGACAGGATATCATTAAATCAGTGCTTGTTGTCCATCGAGAAATTTTGATTATACCTAACAATTGATGCGATATCGCATAAGGTGATTTTGCAGCAGAAATCAACTACATTATTCTTCCTCACTCTTTACAACTAGAAATTAAATACTCATGCAAAAGTATATTTCATACTTTTAAAGAGAAAATTGAGTTGGGAAATATTAAAGAGCGTTAAAATAGCTGGTTTAAACTGTAAAATTATGTTATGTAATCTAGCTCGCCGGTTGAATATATAAAAAATCTTTCAATAAATCACAATTACTGGTTATCTGGTTTCCTGATCGGACAGTTCCAAAAACACATAAGTTAAGAAAGCGAGTGGAAGTAAAAATTTTATCAAGAAATTAAATCAAATGAAACTCAATCATTTTGTATGTTCTTTTGTTCTCTGTTATAAAATGTAAAATAGATGGAACAAAATAAAATATGAATACTTTTTTATCATTTTATTTTTTATTATTATTTTTAAACTTAAAACATTTTTTTACATAAGAAAGGAAACGTAAATTACAAATAATAAATTATGTCCAAGTCGTGCCGGTCGCTCGTCCTCTCAACCGTTCCCAGAACACAACTAGCGTTGCCGCGTTGGATGGCAACGCTCAGCCTCTGCAGCAGGAAATCCGTAGACCGCAGCTATATAAATGCTTATTCAGTTTGTGGATATTCACTTTTTGATTTTGTTTGCAAAAAGTGTGTGTATCCATAGAAATATGTTTACTATTACGCTATTAAATTTTATTTGATTTCAATTCTTATTTTGAAGAGCTGATTAATAACGAAAGCTTAAATACATCTGCGATTAAAATTAGGAAAGATTATGTATTTGATTAAATTAAAAAGAAAATTAAAATAAAAAAACAATTATAAAAGGAAAGATAAAATTATTAAAGATATGTATACAGAATCTACTAAATTAAAGGATAACGATATTATAACAACTATTGATAAATAACAATTATATAATAACAAACATTGATAACAGATGTGCTTAGTAAACAACAGTCTAGGAAGTTTGCTCTACATGTAATCGAATTCCGGTTTTTGGCAATATCTACGATTATGAAACTGAAGTTTATTAGTTCCCGGAGCACAGTTTAACCCAGTCAGGTATAAAATTATAAAAATGTATCCTCCAAAAGATCATGTGAGAAAGAAAGCAACGACAGCAAGTAAAATTCTTGCTGAATAAAGTTAGGATGGTCCGGAAAGCACATGGTTAGTTTAAAGAGGCTAGGCACATGCTACCACGTTAGCAAATTCTCGAAAATGCCTATTTAATATATCACAAGGCAGCCGAAACGACTGGTGGTAGTTCACCCTACTTATGAGAGCTGCCGGCTACCATCAGTTCGTCTAGGAGTGATAAGGAAGTCTGCTCTACTTGTAATTAGGTTCATGCTACCACGTAAGCAAATTCTCGGAGATGCCTTCTAAATATATCAAAAGGCAGCCAAAACGACTGATTGTAGTTCACCCTACTGATGAGTGCTATGGCTGCAATCAGCTCGCTTAGGATTGATAAGGAAATCTGCTCTGAATGCAATCGAATTCCAATTTTGGCCATATCTCTAATTATACAACTGAAGCTTATAAGCTCCCGGAGCACAGTTTTACACATTCCGCGATCAAACTGAAATATATGAGCTTTCAAATAAAATTTAGTTCTTTCTAATCGGTTTCTATTATATTTATAAAAATATATATGGAATCTTCTATAGGTCACGAAACACCGCTTCAAACAACACTATGTATATCATTAACGTTTCATCAAATATGCTTGATAAAAACGGTTGAGGATTCCATTGGAATACGGCAGTATGTTGAAAGATGCTGTCGGTACTTAACTTGATTACACTCAACGATCATCATACTTCTTGTCACTACTAGACGTCAGGGATGATCGGCATAGCTGATCAGTAGTGTGAGCAATCTCGATGACGTTTCTGTTGCAACCGTGACTTTTAAAAATAGTTATTCCGATAAATTGCTAAAGTTTCAGTGGCAAAATGGTCGTAAACTATAAACTTGCTTAGCAGAGCATCTCCATCCATATCAATCGAATCCTTTGTTGCTGCATCCCGTTATTTGTTCGATCCTTGAAAGGATTCGTCGTGTATATCTTAAAGTTTTCATCAAAGTTGCTTTATAACAATGATCCAGGATTCCATTAAAATACGGCAATATGTTAAAAGCTGCTGTCAGTACTTAACTAGACTTCACTCAACGACCAGCATACTACTTGTCATTACTATACGTCAGAGATGGCAGACATCGCTCGACAGTAGTATTAGGCATCTCGATAACGTTTCGGCTGCCTGAGTGAGACTTTTTAAAAAGAACATTTCCGATAAATTGCTTAAGTTCCAGTGGCAAAAATCTCCTAAACGGGCAGCGCTCATCAGGTGTATGAGCAATCTCGTTGACTTTTCGACTGCCTGCGTGACTTTTGAAAAAAAAGCATTTCCGATAAATTACTTAAGTTTTAGTGGCAAAAATCTCATAAACTGGAAAATTGCTTATCAGACCATCTCTATCCAAATCAGGCGATTTATTTTTTGCTGCATCACGTCATTTATTGGATCCTTGAAAGGATTTGTCATGTATATCTTATAAGTTGCAACAAAGATGTTTGATAACAACGGTCCGGATTCCATTGAAATACTGCAATGTGTTGAAAGCTGACTGCAATCAACCATCAGCATACTACTTGCACTACTAGACTTACAATATGACCGTCAACGCTCATTACTAGTATGAGTGAGCTCGATAACTTTTCGACAGCCTGCCTGACATTTGAAAAAGAGCATTTCCGATCAATTGCTAAAGTTCCAGTGGCAAAAAGGTCGTAAACTAGAAACTTGCTTAGCAGACCATCTCCATCCATATCAATCGAATGGGCAGTTCTAATGGAAAGGATAGTTCTGCTTTTCGAGCTTTATACACTGACTAAGCGTGTGTTAAGGTGCCTATGGGTGATTATAAAATTAAAGGTACTGATGAGCTCCGTTAGAGCGAAACGCTTATACCGTTGTTGAAGTTCGTGAGGATATATAGAATTCTGCCTGGTGTTTATGCCTCCTCGTGAGGAAAACATATTGATTTATTTATGAGTACACCAATGGGTGTCCCAGGGCAGGTGTAACAACAAATTATATTTTATATATTTGTACACTTTAAAGTGTCCATGTAAAACAGCATTTCTATTAAAAGGAATTTAGTGCCTGATGCATGGTTAAACTGCAATACGCACAGTCATGCACAGAGCTTATGCTAAATTCCCTCTGATGATTCTGATTAAGGATAGTTCTGCTTATCGAGCTTTAAACACTGTTTAAAAGTGTGTTAAGGTGCCAATGTTAGATTATTAATCAAATTAGCTAACAGAGTCTACGTATTCAATATAATTATAAAATAAACAAAACATAATAATGCTAAATCAAAATTTAATAATTAAATAATAAAATTAATAAAATAAAAAAATTGAAATGTAAAATAAAAGTCATTTTTATGAATTGACTAATAAATAACAGACGTTGTATCAGAATAAGGATTAGAGGTCATCAGGAGGAACTGCTATGCTATCAGATTTCGGCCCCTAACTCCTCTACCCAACATAGCAGCGGGGCCAAATACGTGTTAAGGACGTATTTTCTCTAATAAAACTATCTAGTGTCTTATTCTAATACAAAGTATATTATTTATTATCCATCCATAAAAATTTACCACTTAAGATATGCTATCAGGCTTCGGCCCTTAACTCCTCTACCCAACATAGCAGCGGAGCCAAATACATGTTAAGGACGTATTTCTTCAGGTAAATTTGATTATTTATAATACAAAGTATATTATTTATTATCCATCCATAAAAATTTTCTGCTAATGATTTAAAATTTATTTTTAATATTATTGTGTTGATTTATATATTTTACTATTTTCTGCTTGATGTTATTTTTATAGTAACCTAGTTTAAAATATGTATCTATAAATTATTTAAATGATTTTGAAGAAAGCCAATATCATTACATATTGTTGCAATTCTTAAAATTTCATTATTTAATGTATTATATTTTATATTATATGGTATGCATGAATGCTCATGCAAAAATATGTTTCTTGTAAACTTAAATGTCATCTTTACGATATAAATTAATAGTAGTTTTAGTTAATGTTAATTTAATGTTCATATCTAGATATACACCTTCTTTATCATTAATATTGGTTTTGTTAAGAATAAGGCTTTCTGGGTAAATTTGTTCACTAATTGAATAAAATTTATTAGAATTAAATACACATACATCATCAATGTATCGAAACATATTTCATATATTTATGCAATTTAGATTTATTTTTTAAACAGTTAGGAATAAATTCATAATCTATAAAGCTTAAAAATAAGTCAGCTATAATTGGGCTACTTTTACATCCCGTTGAAACACCTTTTATTTGTCTAAATTAAGTTGTCCCTACCTTAAAATAATTTTAATTTATTAAAATATTTAAGGATTCTATTAATTCAATTTTATCCACATATATATTGAATAGTTGCCAGTCACACGAGGTGACTTTCGCATTGAAAACCAGCTACAGAATCCTTCCTTCATGATATCCAATTCCATACACCCTGACTACTAACGGCGCCATTGCCACAGCCGTTTTCGTTTCGCCCGCTTTTTGCCACATGTTCGTAGCCCCGGGCTCGTCAGAAGGCTGACTACCAACTCTTCGCCTTTTGAAATTTGACTTATCCGAGATTCGAGCTGTCGCTCTTCGTACTTGGCTTGCGCTCTTGATTGCTAGGCTACGAATTCTGGATTACCAGATTTCACACAGTATATGAAACCTTCCATCATGATCTCCAGAAACTGCATTGTCCGAGATGCTCTCTATCATGCTTATTATAGATTGTATCGTGGGATCATGAAGATCGATTGAAATCGGGACTGGTGATCCTTTGATGGATGCTTATTTATGTATTGAATAGTTGCTAGGTCACACGAGGTGACTTTCGCATTGAAAACCAGCTACAGAATCCTTCCTTCATGATATCCAATTCCATACACCCTATATATATATATATATATATATATATATATATATATATATATATATATATATCGTAGATTTTGCCAAAAACCGGAGTTCGATTACATGCAGAGCAGACTTCCTTATCACTCCTAGACGAGCTGATGGTAGCCGGCAGCACTCATCAGTAGGGTGAACTACCATCAGTCGTTTCGGCTGCCTTGTGATATATTTAAAAGGCATCTCCGAGAATTTGCTAACGTAGTAGCATGGGCATAGCCTCTTTAAACTAACAACGTGCTTTCCGGATCATCCTAATTTTATTCGGCAGGAATTTTAATTGCTGTCGCTGCTTGCTTTCTCACAGGATCCCTATATCGGATACGTTTTCATAATTTAATCGTAGAAAGTGTAAAACTGTGCTATATATATACTAAAATATATCCTAATTGCTCTCAGTGCAATTATTTTTACATAATTCTATCATGTCTTCTACCATCTTGCGAGAGCACAGCTTATTCCCACACATAATCACGTGTCAATTTCACAGGGTATAAATACCTCGAAATTCGCTCTCCCAAACTCGTGCAAGCATCGCCACAAAGCAGGAAGGAAGACAGCAGAAATTTTTTATATATATACTTCAGACTGTTCCATTGACCACCGTCGAGGATTCGCTTGTCGGAATTCGGCAATATATTGTTATAGACAATTTTATAAACTCGACAAAAAACTGGCAGATTATTTATTACGTTTCTCAAATTTATCAAATTGTAAGATTTATAATAACCAAGACTTATGTATATATATGTCTTGGTTATTATAGTTATTAAGTCTTATGTATATATATAATCGTAGATGTTGCGAAAAGCCGGAGTGCAATTACTAGCAGAGCAGACTTTGTTATTAGACTAGCTAATGATAGCCGGCAGTACTCAACGGTAGGGTGAACTATTATCAGTCGTTTCGGATGCCTTGAGACATATTTAAAAGGCATCTCCAAGAATTCGCTTGCGTGTTAGCATGGTCAAAGCCTCTTTAAACTAACCACGTGCTATCCGGGTCATCCTAATATTTTTCTTCGGCAGGAGATCTACCATCGGCGCTCGTCTAGGAGTCATAACAAAGTCTGATTTGCTAGTAATCAAACTCTTGTTTTTGGCAACATCAACGATTATAAAACTGAAGCTTATTGGCTCTTGGAGCACAGTGTAGCACATCAAACTTCCAAATTATATGCCCCAATGAAATTTTCAACCATTTCCAAGGTTTATTATAATATAGATCATGACTTTGAAATAACTATGTGCGTAAGCACATATTTGTGATGGAAGAGTTGCATATTTTAGATGAATAAAAAATCAACTAGACATCTATTAGAATTATGTCGAACAATGGAATTATTGTACACATTATTAGATCGGTATCTAAATACTGAAGCTCGCTTTTACTGCCCTACCTATTTGTTTTAATTATTTTATTGCACTGATTATCAAATTTATCAATAATAAATTAAATCTAGAAAAAAAAACAATAAAATCTAAGATAAATCAAAATCTTGATTTGTATTCAAATTACTTTTACGCACACATTAAAAAGCAGGCACTTGATGCGGCTTACGCATTTATCAATTACTTACTTTGTAACCAACCGTATTTGATCTATAATTATTGAGAGTGTTTGCATGCTAATTAGGACTTGAAACAAATAATCCGTCTTAAACAAAAATAGGTCAAATTTCAAAAGTCAATTATATATGTATATGTAATCATGTTGATTCATTTTGAATAGCTAGTAGCTATACATTCTCTGCATATTATCATGTGATTTATATAATATTTGCATCATGCCCGTATGAATAAATATAAAAATAATGCATCCATGCCATCTGGTGATATTTCAATTAAATTAGGTAGTTGATTTAATGCAAGCGAAACATGCAATTAATCGGTTGCATTAAATTAGGTAGCTGATTTAATGCAATAGTTAATAACTTAATTAATGTAATGGACTCGTTATTTAAGTTATCATAAACGTGCTGTATAAGAAAAATTATATTGACCATAAGTAACGATAGCTAGATAGCTATTATAGCTATATTGATATAAGTATATAGGATATACTTACTAGAGGATGTAATAATTGAAATATTATAGGGACGTCTAATATTAATTAAAAATTTCAATCGAAATAGCTTTTATCGAAAAGAACAGAAAAGTTATAGGATGAAAGTTGTAACATTTCCAAATTGTCATGTAATACAAATATCATCCACTGATTTGGGTGTCAGGTTGTGGAGGCATATCACTACGGATGTAATCTGGAAGTACCGATAAGTAGTAAGAGAACACAGTTTATTTTCCAAATTTGTTTCATTTGGATCACCACGTACAAGTACAATTTTGCTATATTCATAAGAATATTATGATACTATAACATCATTCACAGAAAATTTAGATCTTTTTGGGAGAAGCAAACAATAATAATAAGGATTTTTATTAAAAAAACAACCGATAACTAAACTAATCATAAATAAAAAGAGACAAGGAACAAAAACAGTTAATCTATTCCGAAACCATACTTAATCTTCATCAAGTCTTCCGCCAAACTTCACGGCCTAGTATTCAGTGGAACCTGAGCCCTCCAACCAATCCAACACGCCGCCCTCCAACTGAACAACCCGAGGTCTTTCACCCTCTCCCCCTCTGAAGAATCCAATCGAGGTGAACTATGCTAGGTAAACGAGATACGAGGAGCTTAAGAAATCTTAGTCTTTGCTCCGAGGGACGTTCTATAGAAAAGAAGACTAATTCCGAGATATCACAAGTACCCCACATGCACATTTGGGTTTTTGCATTCAATGACAGATGCTGGGCTCGTTTCAGGGCAAAGAAGCAAACAATGATATTTATCATGTAATAAGTAACCAGCAGTTAAATACCAAGTCGTTGGCGTTGAAATGTGTACACATTCGACACTGATAAAACGATCCGGTTGGAATACTATTTGTAAGTGTATACGAAAATGTTGTCATTTGGTTATCAAGCGAGGTATTAATTGTTAGGCCTAACAAAACTTAACAGATACTATGTACTTGAATTTTCTTCGTGAACATATGATGGTATTATCTCAAATTTATCGACGCTAAAAGTAATGAAGATGTGACATTTTATATAGCAATTTACTGGAAATATTATAAATAAATAGATCTTCTTAAATAAAACAAAAATTGACAAAAACAAACAGAAAATCACAACAATTTCATATAATTCTTCACATCGTAATCTCTAAACGATATACTTCTGTCTTCTTATCCAAATTTACGGCCTCAGGTCCAGATAAATCTGAGCCACCGGCCGCACCAGCGCGTCGCATTCTGAATGAACCATTCAGGATCTCTCCACACCCTAAGAGTCCAGTCGAGGAAGAATATAGACGACAATATGAAGATGATGAGCTTGAGAAACTTAATTCTTTGCTTTGGGGACGTCCTATAGAGACGAAGACGATTCCCGAAATAGCCCAAGTACCGCATAGGCGTACTTGGGTTTTCCTATTTAATGGCAGATGCTGAGTCCGTTTCAGAGCTAACCTAGCTCTCTTCACGGACACGTTTAAAACTATTCAGGTCAGCTTTCGCCGATCAGTTAAAGTAACGATAAACCCTAGATATTTTACTCCACTACTGAAAATGGCGAAAGGTCAGGGTGTCAAATGAAGAAGAGTGCAGAAAGTGCTAGTATCTTAAGTTTCTATTTTGCAACAGCAGCGCTATGAAAGACTACCACCTGCGATTTATCAGAGTTCACAATAAGATTGGATGTGGATAACTGATCTATTAATCTTGAAAAAAATCGGCTAATGTTCGAGACTACATCTTTGCACCTGCGTAGAAAAAGGAGCTGTGGTATCATAAGCGTATACGACGAGATGTTGATTACTTTTAAATGCCTTGAAGAGAACAATGGAAGTAGCAAGATATGAGATAGGAGAAAGTGTGGAAACTTGAGGCACACCTGTAATAAGGTAGAACTGAGGTAAATCAGGGTCGTCTTCATAGTAAAATCGCTTGGTGTACAGCAATATCTCCACACTGTTAACAATTCTCGCAGGCAGCCCGATGGGCGTGAGCGATGAGATAACGAAGAGAATGTAGATGATGCCAAATGCAGCCGAAAAGTCAAGAAAAAGCAGCCACAGCAAGCTGATGATTGTTATCCAGACATTACTGATGTACCTCATCAATTGCTGAATTGACTGAGTCACCTTTGACAAACACATTAAAACTAGGTGGGATTTAGTTACGCCTACTTAAATGGTCGCGGATACTACGCGCAAGCGCTTTTTCATTGATAAATATGAGGGAATTTTGAATCAAAATGGGTCGCAGATCTTTGAGACATCAAACCGATTTTTTGTTTGATAAAAATATACGTCGACACAGTTGTTTCCGGTTACATCGGATGATGAGGCTAAAAGAATTGTGACAGCCAATTTTTTGATCAGTTGTCAAAAGTCGACAAACTCGAGAAGAGAGTGAAGCGACGGATTTGTAGGTGACCAGAAGTGGGCCCCAGGAGTTAAGGGTATCCGTAACAGATAAGTCCCTACTTATCTTTAAAATTCGCATTTTAAAGTGCGAATTTAAAATTTTCAATTCCTACCTCTCTTCACAAGCTACCGATATCATTTCTACTACCTTTAAAATTCGCATTTGCAGTCTCACTCCAACAAAACTCAAGATCCTAGTGAAAATTCTTCACCGCAATCTCTCTGCTTCCTTCAAGCAAGTTATCTCGAATGAATACTGGAGTCGTAGATATAGGCTCCAACTGAGTAGGGGCTGGACGAGCATTGCTCATCTCAGTTTCTCTAAGGCTTCTTTCTGGAAGATATTCAAAAAGGAGAAGTTCGTCTGCTTGTGGGAGAGTGCATCCGGTTGAATTGGTAGCGTAGGCCTTGGTAGAGTTTTGGAGGAGTCTCAAGCCCTTCATAATTATAGAGCCACGCTTTCTCTACAACTAATCTCGACTTGAGGTGACTTTAAGAGTAGGGACTTATCTGTTACGGATATCCTTAACTCCTGAGGCCCACTTCTGGTCACCTTCAAATCCGTCGCTTCACTCTCTTCTCGAGTTTGTCGACTTTTGACAACTGATCAAAAAATTGGCTGTCACAATTCTTTTAGCCTCATCATCCGATGTAACCGGAAACAACTGTGTCGACGTATATTTTTATCAAACAAAAAATCGGTTTGATGTCTCAAAGATCTGCGACCCATTTTGATTCAAAATTCCCTCATATTTATCAATGAAAAAGCGCTTGCGCGTAGTATCCGCGACCATTTAAGTAGGCGTAACTAAATCCCACCTAGTTTTAATGTGTTTGTCAAAGGTGACTCAGTCAATTCAGCAATTGATGAGGTACATCAGTAATGTCTGGATAACAATCATCAGCTTGCTGTGGCTGCTTTTTCTTGACTTTTCGGCTGCATTTGGCATCATCTACATTCTCTTCGTTATCTAATCTCTCATGTCCATCGGGCTGCCTAGAGGAACAGTAGTCGACAATATATATTTCTGATCTGTTTTTAATTTGCTTATCTGTCTCCTATTTATCGGTTGTATAGTTATTTTACAAAGTCTATTATTATTACAAGTTGAATATAAAGCAAGTTTATATATGCCGAATATTGCCCATCATTCCTCAATATACAATTAAACGTCAGCAAATCAATTAAGTGGATATAATTCGAAAAACTTGGTCATCTTTAAAATCAAAGCGTAAAAATCAAAGTATTAAATGCACACAATTTTGAAAAGAGAACAATATCAAATGACAAAACGTGTGGTTTGGCTTGTATAAATATAGACTAAATTATAATTTTTAAAACACAGAGCAATGTACGATTCACAAAATTAAAAACAATATCATTATAACTGGAACACGTCTATTGCATTTACTGGATGTAATGCCCCTCTATAATAAGTAGTGAACAGTAGTAAATCGGAGGAAATTGAACGTATTTTCGATATTCAATCCTATACTCGATATTCAATTTGATATTCAATCAGTAATATTAAACTATATCTCCGTAATCGATAAAATAACCGAGGGCAAGACATAGGGGAATAGAATAATGCAGACAGCATATTCTCACACATCCGATATATAGAATATGGTATTACTTAATATGAACTATTTGACCCAGGCTTATAAGCATTCGACCATACTTATTCATCGCATGGTTGAAAAAAACGTGGAATGTTCTGGATCGGTACTCTTATAACTGACAGGCAATTAAGCTGTAATCAATAATTTAGTATATGTATTGCCGGAGCGTGTACCAATTGAACTGCGCTTGCCATAAGTGTGCAATACGTTGTGACTATATTGCCGATAGGCGGTAACTTGAAAACACTTGTTATATGGTGTGAAACATATTATGTGCTCAGTTTTCTGTTGTTTTAATTTGTTAATTTTGTAATTGATATAGGCACTGGAAACGATATAATTTGCAATTGATGTTTGCCAGAAACTGTTTCAACAACAGAAGTGAACGTGTAACTACCAAAAATTGGCACGATCGAAGCCTTTCAAAAATCTGTACTTAAAATGTAACTTTCGATTAAGATATTTAGACTAGATAATTTGTACATGTGACTGCTTGTTTGCAGAGGTGAATCTAATTGCCTACAAATACAAGTGTATTATCGCCCTTAATGCTGTCGCTGCTGATTTCTTCATTATTGTGTAATAATTGAATTACATTGAGTTAGCATCAAATGCTTATTTCTTAGCAACGATATACGAATCATCATCACCGTAATAAAACAACAATTTGCTTGCACACTGCTCTATACTTATTATTACGGTCATCACGGTCAAGACGCGAAGATACAAAAATCGGAAGTCTTGATGATATTTGATGCTGATTTTTCGCATTTCAGTATGGTTCAGTATTTGAAGCAATATATACAAAGCAATTATGCATATACATTCTATATTTTTTAATTTTCAATACAAACAACATTAAATATACATTTCACGAATTATTATTAAAAACCAATATAACAGTATTAAAAACCAATATAGAATCATCGGATTCCATTCCGATGATTCCACACCAATATAACAGCGTGTGTTTAAAACCATCTGATCATAGTAAAGAAGAATTGAATCAAAATACATAAAATTACTGAACTAATAACTAAGAGAACTTGTTCAGCATAATTACATTATATAAAATAGAAACGTTGATAGATTTTTTTGAAAACTGATTATTTTTAAAATCAAGACCGTCATCACAAATACTATTGCCGTAATTTGAATTACATATTTTGTAGAATTTGATATCTTTTTGGAGCGAGCAAATTGTAATAATAAAATTTTCTTAATAAATACAAAATACATGCACAAACAACTCCAGAGATACAGAATATAAGAATTAATACATACTTGCTATATCATCTTTTAAAGCCTCCTAATCCATTAACGGATTAAGTTGTGCAAATTCACACAAACGCGTCATTTTCCTATTGATCTACTCAGGATCTGCCACACACCTGAGGTCTCAATCACGGCGCACGATAAACAGTAGTCTCGACATTAGGTGCTTAAGAAATCTTGGTCTTTCCTCAGGGTGAGGTCCTCTAGAAAAAGATTAGTCCCGATATGGGCCAGGTGCACCAAAGGCGCACATGAACCTTTTCTCTTAATGAATGACGCTGGAATCGTTTCAGGCTCCATATTGCTCTCTTCAAAAAATTCTTGAATCCATTCAAATCAAATCTATTAGCCCAGTTTACCAAAATGGTGAAATTCAAATATCTTGCTCGATGTATAAAGGTAGTGATTGTTCAAATGGTTGTCAATTTCTTTAAATTTTTTTATTGATGCAGGTATGCCATGAAAGACAACCACCTGCGTCTTGGAAGGCTTAATAATGAGGTTGGATGAAGCTAACTGCATTTTTAATCTTAAAAAGAAATGACTGATGTTTAAGACAACATATTTACACCTGCGACCTGACAACAAGGCGATGGTATCATCAAAATATCCGACCAGATGTTGATGGCACACTAATGTTTTAAGAATAATTGAGGCAGCTAATTACTAGATTGTTAAGAGAAGAGACTTGAGGTACACCAGTAATTGGGTAGAACTGTCGCGAATTAGGGTCATATTTATAGTAGAAGCGCTTGGTATAAAACAGTAGTTCCACTCTGTTAACAATTCTCACAGGCAACACGGGGGACCAGGCACGTTACCAGTTTATTTTGATATAAAAATATTTTACTTGCGACATTTATCCCAAACCAGCAATATCGGATGAGGAGGCTAACTACATTATGATGGCGATCTATTTTCTTAGTCTGTCTATCAAAAGCTGACAGAAAACGAGTAAAGAGTGACATATGGAATTTGGAAAGTATTGGTGAAGTACTCCAGTTCAGGATATCAGTAATAGATAAATGCATACTCCTGGAGCTATATAAAGAAAAAATTGGTTGCTGCGTGATTATGGATCCGTCATCGTGCAGGGAAATCTACTCGTCTACAACTCTGTCAAGGCCTAATTATCAATTCATCTCGATGCACTCTGTTTCCAACTGTCGATTTCTTTCTCTTGAATATCTTCCAGGAAGGCTGAGAAGGGTTAAGGTGAGCACTGCAGGCCTTATCCCTACTCGGTTGGAGTCAGTAACGAGAACATTATTCTTTCAATAGAACTTGTCTAATGGAGTCAAAAGAATTGTGAAGATATAACGTTTTTGCAAGGACCTTGACTTTTGTCGGAGTAGGATTGAAAATGCGACCTTTATAGGTTGTCGATAAAATCCCCGTAGATTGCTGAGATAGGTAAGAATAAAATCGGGTCAAATGGAGATTACATACAACGGGAAAGAGTGTGATTGCCGCCTGGAAAGCTAATGATATCCGCTCGCTCACTCTTTCTCGCTGTGATTCCTATCTCGATCTTCGCCGGTCTCATCTCCATCTACTACGTACCAAATGCAACTCCTTCTCGCAGCATAAAATCAACACTTCATTAAGCTCTAAATCTCTCTGACATACTTCTAACTCAATCCTTTCTCGATCCTCTTCGACTTGCAACATAAATCCACATGATTATTTGTCATTTCTTCAGACCAAAATATCCACGTTGCTCTCTCACAACCCCGTCTTCATTTCAACTCATTGCTAGTCGCCTCATCCTCCCGCAAACTCGTTCATCTTCTCCCTGTCTCACCTGCCAAAGTATCATTGTTCTCATGTCCTTGCCCAAGTAAACTTCAACCGCCGATCCCATGCCTACACCCATACTTAAATCCATATACTCATCGATATCCCTTTTCCTCACCACCTTGTTTAACTCGTCCATCCGCAGTCGTATCTGTCCTTCACACTGGAAATCCGCCATCGTTCGTCCCCTCTTTAAGAAACAATCACTCGATCCCTCACTTCCTTTTAGCTATCGCCACATTTCACTCCTCCCTACTCTTTCCAAGCTCTGATAGCGCCTTATCTTAATACAGATCAACGTTTTTCTCTCTTCATCCAATCAGTACTCTCCTTTCCAATCCGATTACGGCTTTTCTTCCTCCTCCGTAGCATGTTTTGCCTCATATCTATCCGACCATACTTTTCGAGTCTGTTCGAATTCATCATCATCTTCTCCCATCACTATTTTCTGCGGGGCCCACAAGGTTAAGTACTAGGACCCCTGATTTTCTCTCTTCTACTTAGCGATCTTTCCGTTTATCAAACCTTACCCTTTAACGTCATGCAATACGCTTACGACATCCTCATATATGCTCATGCACCCGCCCATCGCATACACGATATCACAATTTCTGCCTCCAACTGTCTTTCTTATATCTACAAAAGTATCTCCCATCTTCGTCTCGTTTTAAACCCAGACAAGCCCAAAATAATGTGGATCCACCTAATATTAGTTAATATTAGTTGATATTAATTGACCTAATATCAACCTAATATATCTCCTCCCCCTGTATATTTTGCCTCATCAATCATCCCCATAGTCCACAATCTCACTTTCTTAGGATTCCATTTCGATGATCACCTTTCCCTTAAACCCTTCGTCCGTGACAAGGTCCGCTCGTCTAACTTAATTCTTCGTGACATCCGCCGTATCCGCCCCCTTATCGACTTCCGTTCCTGTATGTCTTTTAGTAGTTGATATTAGTTAATATTAGGTTGATATTAGTTGACCTAATATCAACCTAATATATCTCCTCCCCCTGTATCTTTTCCCTCGTCAATCATCTCCATAGTCCACAATCTTTTTTTCTTAGGATTCCATTTCGATGATCACATTTCCCTTAAACCCTTCGTCCGTGACAAGGTCCGCTCGTCTAACTTAATTCTCCGTGACATCCGCTGTATCCGCCCCCTTATCGAATTCCGTTCTTGTATGTCTCTTCTTTCATCGCTTCTTTCCCTAAAATCGATTACTGCCTCATCCTTTTCGCCAATTCTTCAAAATCCATCATCCTATGCCTTCAAAGCATCATTAACTCCGCCGTTCAAGTGCTCCTACGTCTACGTCGATTTGACAACACATCAACATATCTTGCCCAACTCTCCTGCTCACCCACATCCGCATACTACTCCGCCTTATTCTCGTAACTTTTCGTCTCATAACTGTCGATTCCTCATCGTTCATAAACCTTCTTTTCTTAGACGACACTCGTCTCACCTCTCTATCACTGCGTTCCCGTAATTCCCTCTTACTCTACGTTCTTAATTATTCTAACAACTACGGTCTCCGATCCTTTCTCGTCGCCGCACTACTCGCCTGGAATCAGCTACCACTCGACGTTCGCCGCGCTCCCTCTTTTATTTCATTCAAATGCCGCCTCCGTACACACCTCCCCGACACATGATTTAGATTTTTTGTTTTTGTTGTTGTGGTCATGTAAGCGTGCACAGGCACGCATTTGCCACGTAAAAATAAATGTTTAATGTGAAAAAGAATTGGTATCATGAACAACGCGTTCGGAGCATCAAACGATTCTGAAAATACAGCTATTTCCAGTAAGAAAAAAGAAGAATTTGGAACAAAAAAGGTAAACAAGGACTCAATGAACGTTCTACAGGTTAGTGATTTTGTTTCTGGTACCGGCGAGGGGGAATTACTTCCCCCAATCCCTAAAACAAGAAATTTAGGGATAGTTACTCTGTTAAAACCTATCGAAAGACATGCATTGTATAATTGTTTTCTTCGAACATTCGCACTTAAATTTAAGAACAGAGTCGTGTATAACTCTGTCAGATACACGGAGACGACTATTAAGATATCGTTTGCTTCAGAAGAAGCTATGAATGAATACAATACTTTTTTCAAGTCAATTTAAAAGATATTGGCAAGTTCGAATCAAAGCCTATAATGGCCAGTCTAAGAATCAACAATCTTCCAGTTCCACTTGAACATTAAGATCTAGTCAATCTTACCGAGCTTTTTAAAATACATAACGTTAGACCGCTGACAGGTCGAGATGGTAACCAGATAAACGTAGGTTTTTGTTCGGCCTCGGTTGGTCAGGCCGAACTGCTTTCTAGAAATCACTGCAACCCCTTTCTGGGTTTCAATCTTAAGTTTACCACTGTGTCTACCGAAGAGTATACATACCCGCACTGCAGCCGGTGCCATAAATGGGGGCACTGGGCCTCCAGCTGCAGTAAGGCGGCTTGTTGCGGCCGGTGTGGACAAATGGAATGCCCCACAGACGCTTCTTGTATTAACCCCGTCAAATGCCTCAATTGCGGGGAAGCTCACCCGGCGTGGGCAAGAAAATGCCCTTATTTCAAGGCCTACTTATGCAAATTTCAAGCCCCGCGGCCACACAAAGAGACCTTTTTCAAGGTGGCAATCAGTCCTGTTGCTTCAGATCTTTTTTCTGACCTCAAATCCGAAATATTTATGAAGAATCTCGAGCAAATGGTTATGAAGATGGTCGCCAATTTGTTTATGAGTCCGCCGTCAGTGGTCGTTCCTGCTGAAAAATCAAACAAGAGGGGTGCTTCGGCTCACGCCGTTCCCCCGTTAAAAATCGGGAAACTCATTAAACAAAAACAGAGAAGGGGAAATGAAGACGCTGCCCAGGGGCAAGTGCCTTCACTGGACGGGGCTGGTGGTGGGAAGGGGAACCTTCCTGCTCCTAGTTCGGTCTAGGATGGCAATCCCCATTCCAACTAGTCCATCACAATGCAGAGTACTCGTGAGCCTTTTTCACTGAATATCCTTCAGTGGAATTCGGGAGGTGCTTCTGCCCTTAGACTTCTATCCGGTAGAGACGCAGATGTTATAGTCCTTCAGGAAGACGCGGTCTATCCGTCTCCCCCAGGACATTACTCGATTTATCCCAAAGCATATCTGTTCCCACTATACTCCGTACATAACCCCGCCTCACTCTTCTTCCTCTCAAGGACTCTTGACCTTAGTTAAGTGCTCTTTAAGGTCCACCCTCTTGCTAAACTACTCATTGTCCAGCCCATGTCTTGTCTGGTAGTTTAACACTTCAGTAAGATACGGTAAACGCCATCAGTCATAGCCAATGTCTGTACATTCGTCCAGGGGAAGATTCCACAAGAATCGTGACATTCCTTGGATGGTATTATAGGACAGCGGCTATGACATGATTACTTGGGGACTTTCAACGACAGAACTGGTCGTTGGATCAACGCATCACTTCGCAGAGCCAGGAACGATTACTTTATTCACAAACCACCAATCCCCCTACCTTTTCATTGCACAATCAACAAATTCAATCTCCTGGGACATTTTACTGCTTCACTCGAGTAATGGTTGCTTAAACCCCTCTGCACGGATTGACAGTCGCGTCAACAGTTGACCACCTCTCATGACCTCATTCGTTGGAGGATAGAGGAGGATACGTTGCTGAGAAGGAGGTTTCACTTTGATCCGATCAGAGTGGCCTTCTTTCAGGCGGCAATCCGACTCTTCCCCATGAATAGGAAATGCGAGTTTAACCGAATTCAATTACCTACCTCTCTTCGCAAGCTACCGGCGATACTTATCGACTACCTATAAAGGTTCGTATTTATCAAGACCACTCCGACAAATTTTCAAAGGTCCTAGCAAAAATTGCTGAACCTTCCCTAATCTCTCTGTTTCTTTCGAAAGACAAACCTCTCTCGAAATGAATACTGGAGCACTAGGATATAGGTTCCAATTTGAGCAGGGTATAAGGACTAACATTGCTCGCCTTAATCCACGTCTCAGTCTTCTTTTCTGGAAGATTATTCAAGGAAGGAGAAGTTTGTGTAGCTGGAAGGATAGCGAGCATTCAGGCTGGATTAGGTAAGATAGGCCTTGAAAAAGTTTTGGAAGAGTCACTAGCCCTTCATAACTATGGAGCCACTCAATCACCTCAACCAATCCCGCCTTGGGGTGACTTCAGGAGTAGGGACTTATCTGTAACAGATATCCTTAACTCCTGGGGTCCACTTCCGGGCACCTCTAAATCCCACGCTCCACTTTCCTCTCGAGTCTGTCAGCTTTTGACAGCCGATCAGAGAAGAGAGGTGGCCGTCACAATGCTTCTAGCCTCCCCATCCGATGTAGCAGGCATCAATATTAGTAAGAGAGTGTTTATTACCTAAGGAAAAAATCCTGCTACATGCCCTAAAGATCTGCGGACCCATTTTCGATTCAAAATGCCCTCGTGTCGATTTACGAAAAAGCGCTTGCGCGTAAAATCCGCGACCATTTGATTAGGCGTAATTTGATCCCTCCTGGTTTTCATGGGTTCGTCAAAGGTCGCTCGGTCTATTCAGCAGTAGGTGAGGTGGAGCAGTTTTGTCGGGAAAATAGCCATCGTCTTGTAGTGGCTGTTTTCCTTGACTTTTCTGCTGCATTTGACCGCATCTACATTCCCTTTGTGATCTCTTCTCTCAGGTCCCTCGGGTTGCCTGCGAGAATAGTGAACAGGGTGGAGATACTGCTGTACACCAAGCGATTTTATTATGAAGACGACCCTGATGCGCGTCAGTTCTACCCTATTACGGTGTGCCTCAAGGTTCACCTCTTTCTCCTATCTTATATCTTGCTGCTTCCATTAATCTATTCAAAATATTTAAACGCGAACAACGTCTTGTGGTGTATGCTGATGACACCACATCCCTGTTCTCTGGACACAGGTGCAAAGACGTAGTCTCTGACATCAGCCGTTTCATTTTAAGATTAAAAGACCAGTTGCCCAAATCCAATCTTGTTCTAAACTCCGCGAAATCGCAGGTGGTCGTTTTTCATGGCACCCCTGCAACAAAGCAAAAGCTTAAGAGATTAGCATTCTCTGCCCTCTCCTCCATATTTGTCTCTGAACCACTCCCCACCTTCACAAGTCGAGTAAAATACCTAGGGTTCACCGTTACGGTGAACTGGTCGGCGAAAGCTGACCTGGATAGACTCAAAGGTATCCTGAAGAAAGCTAGGTGGGCTCTGAAACGGGCCCAACATCTGTCGTTGATAGGGAAAACCCAGGTGCGCCTCTGGGGCACCTGGGCTGTCTCGGTATTAGTCTTCTTCTCTAGAGGACGTCCCCCAAAGCAAAGGCTAAGGTTTCTTAAGCTTCTCGTCTCTCGTTTACCCAGCATAGTCCGCGCCGATTGGATTATTCGGGGTGTGAAAGACCCCGGGTGGTTCAGTCGGAAAGCGGCGTGTTGGATCGGTTGGGGGCTTAGATCCCCATGGATTTGAGGCCTTGAAGCAGGAAGAAGAGCTGGAATGCCGATAGATTTCGGTCGATTTACATTGACACTAATCGTCAACGTTTTTTCTTCATTTATTTGTCTTTTTTTTTTCTTTTTTTGTTTCTGTTTTTTTCGTGTACATAAGAAAATCATTTATTTATTTATTTATTTACGTAAAAATAAACATTTTTTTTACTTTGATTGGATCAAAGTGGTATATTTTCTTCACATTCGAATATTTTCTTCTAACCGCCATAGAAGTAGGTCGGGCGAGGTGGACAATTATTGTCGCGATTGTTCAATCCTAAAGGGTTTAAGTAACCACTTATGATGAAGCATTAGAATGTAGAAGAGAGAATCGGTAGATGTGCAATGAAAAGTGGATGGTGGTACATGAATAATGTATTCGCTCCTTGCTCTGCTGAGTCCGGTTTAATCCAGCGACCAGTTATGTCGTTGAAGTCATCAAGCATAATGTCATAACCATTACCGATTATTCGATCTAAGATGTGGCGATTCTAATGTACCTCCTCTAGTCGAATGTATATATTGACCAAACTAATTCGCTTACCGTCATTACAGCTAAACAAGAATGAGCAAGACAAATTTGTTACAGCTTAACAAGTAAGATGGATGACCTTAATGAGCATTTAACTAAGGTTACAAGGCTGAAATAAGGAGGAGTTAGGTGTGATAATGTACGGATTACATAATAAATCTTGATCTCGACAAGATTCATGAGCTTCCTAAACGGAAAAAACTCCTTTATATTGTTATAACTGTCACTAATTTGCATTTTAACAAGTCTCATCCAGTAACAGTTCTCTCGTTTACTAGAACAGGCCGTGATTTGCTGTCCAACAGGGGAATTGCATAAAATACTTGACAATTGTGAATCTTTCGAAGCTCATACTTGTTTGCTTATTTTGCATTTTGATTATTTTGCCACAAATGTGAGCGAATTGAAATAATAAAAATAATATTTTTTAAATTTATATATTATTCATCTCAAAATTAGATACAAGATTCAATAACAAAATTGCCAGGTTTCCAAAAAAGAATCTATCATAATTTGAATTTAAGCACGCAAAGCGATAGCTTTTATCAAAGTGAACACTAGCTACCTGCACATCTTAGAAATTATCTGAGCCTATGGAAGTCCAGATTCCATGACATACCGACTGCCTGCTTTTTTCAAGAGCTTCACGAAGTCTTCGCCGAGACCTCCCGCAGTCGACATGATAGCAGGAATGAACACATCCCTTCTATTATGTTAATGCGTTCAGCGTATTTTGCTCATTTTCGATTTGAGTGATAGGAGAAGGCTGAGTTGGCATTTGGTGACATAGCATTCGATGGAGCAAGGGGATTGAAAACACAAAATATATAATAATAGATTTTCTTAATAACTAATAAGCATGC